>JBBPDA010000013.1:184347-191847 GCA_037974385.1 Arnoldichthys spilopterus
CCACCCCCCACACACACACACAACCCCCCCACCCCACCCCAGGCACATTTCTGTTCTGTACCCCCAGCAATTGACTATTTCTCTTTGGCTAAAAGCTTAGCAAAAAGTCCCTTTTCGCTTCTCTCTCATACCCTCTAAAAATGATTCATTTGAATTTCGACTCTGCTGAAAAAAAACGTTATGGGGTTCCATGACCAACTCAGATAAGCTTTACACCACATATGTTAGTTAACTGTTTGTATTAGCGGCTAGAAATAATGACTGGCTGGAAGCATACATTGTATGCTGGGTATTGTCATGAGACAACAAAGACAGACAAATGATACAAAACCGTGAATTCAGTCAAAGCAATGAGGCTTAAAGTTTCATTGAGGTACACAGCTATTTAAACATATCAGATGAAATACTATTTTAATGTTGGCATGCATGTGTCAGTCCTTCAGGTAATGCTGTAAAAGCAGGGAATTTGGAGAGAGGAGAAACCCTGATCTAAGTGTGAAACCAACATTGGCAGCATCCAGATTCACACCCTGCATAGATACATATTCATGGAAACAGGACATGTGATTTTCCATTTTGTTATGTCTTCTTCTCCATGGTTACTGTATCTACAGCAGCAAGAACCCATGAGACATGATAATTTGATTAGAGTGAAAGAAAGAGCGAGAGAAAAACAGACAGGGCGAAAAAGAGAGGGACAAACAGAGGGAGTTTTTGAATGAGAGATGAGATGAGAATTTGTGATAAAGATTATGGGTGTGTTTAGTGTGAGTCTCCATTAAATCAATGGCTCCAAGTCAGTTGCAATTTTACCCATAAACCCAATGTACTAAAAAAAACAAAAAACAAATACAACTGCTCCTTACTCTTACTACTATATAAGGCCATTATAGACACAGGATGGTTCTGTTCTGGGAGAACCATAATATTTCACACTATATATGTTGTTGTGTGTGTATGTGTGTGTGTGTGTGTGTGTGTGTGTGTGTGTGTGTGTGTGTGTGTGTGTGTGTGTGTTTGTATGCATGTATGTGTTTGCATGATCATGCAATAGTATGTTTGCATGATCCTCAGTGCTCCTAACTCCCAGCAGTGCTGACTCGAGTCACTCCTGCTTCCTCCAACAAACCAACCCCTCCCAGGTCACTAACCTTAATGATAAATGTGCTCTAAGAAATGTGGTACAAAATCTCACTCAAAGAGTAAATATACATGGACCAAACAAAATGCTTAGTGCAGTGAATGAAACATGTCTCTCATCCAAACCAACTAACCAACTGCAATCTCCCATGTGTGTGTGGCATGACACTGAGTGATAGGAAAACCCAGATTGTGGGTGAAAGTGTGTCTGTGTGTCAGTACCTCTGATAACCAGTCTCTCACACAAACACACACACAAAACATAATAGATATGCACAAAGGAAGCGTCTGGGAGCTACGGGCAGGAAGTTGAAGCAATGGCCTTTCTGGGGTAAACATCATCCACCCTACTCTACAATTCCTAATCCCACACTTGTCCTCATCTTTCCTTTCTGTTGTCTTCCTCACACATCCTGCCCCCTGTACAGATTCCAGCCCTTCTAACATCAGTCCAATTCATCTGAACTGTCCATTTTAATTAACTGAACAACTGACTATATGATTAACGTTTGTAGTCAAGTGAGCTTTATTCTCAAAAATAAAAAAGTGAGTGCCTCCACTGGCAACATAAACCTTAATGATAAATGTGCTCTAAGAAATGTGGTACAAAATCTCACTCAAAGAGTAAATATACATGGACCAAACAAAATGCTTAGTGCAGTGAATGAAACATGTCTCTCATCCAAACCAACTAACCAACTGCAATCTCCCATAATGTTTACATACAATGATAAGCAAAATTACTATTTGCGACTATATTCACTTAAGACCCAGAACACAAAAGCACAAAAATGTAATGGAAAAAAACATCTGCAGCTTATAGGGAGAAAATGAAAGTGAATTTGTGTATTCATGTTACAACGTGGTATTTATGTGGCAGTTGTAAAATGTTAAAAGATTGTTTTTAATTTTTTTAGAGGTCTTCAAACAATAAAAAATATTGTTTAGTGCTAGATGTATGACTTAGTGTGGCCAGTATATTGAAAAAACTGTTTTAAAATTGGTCCAGTGAAAGGTGGTAGCTCTGTGACCTTACTGGAAAAGACTTGAGTATGACTGTAATCCTAAGAACATGACTGTAATCCTAGGTTCTTCTGGAGTTTACATGTTGTTATCCCATAGACTGATTAATACCTTCCAGGAAGTAATTTTCCTCACTTTGGGTGCTGAAAAAGACTTGACTAATACTACTTTTCTTATTTTATTTCATACATTTAAGACTTTTTTTCTAATTTCCTTCTGATGAATTGCCTTTATGTATGAAATGTGCTATATAAGTGAACTTACCCTGCCTAAGAATAATTCCTCCACAAGTTGAACATCACCATGGCCTATGCATCGTAAAAGAGATTTGCAGTATAATCTATTATCTGCACTACTCCAGCCCCTACCATAAGTGGTTTGTGTTTTGCTAAAGTAACAACACTTAACTATTATAGGAAAGGATTTACAAACTTCGTTTTTTTAATGTTAAAGTCTCACAGAAATGTTTAACCTGCTGGATTGGCTTCATAACTAATAAGGCAAAACAAGCAGACCTTCATATAAAGCCACCCATTAATGTGGCTTAAAGCAACAACCACATTTCCATAGAGATGCTAAAATAAACCAGTCTTATTTAATCCCAGCCTACGCAACTAAGTAAGCAAATGGGCCCCACGTGCCTTGTGAACAGTGCAAGGTGTTAAAGGAGTCTTTTAAGAGCCTTTCCTCGCATTACAGCAGTGTTTAGCGATGAGTCAGGAGCGCTGGGAGACGTCTCGCTGTTGAAAGCTCGGTGACGCTGCTGCAGGATCAGAACACACAAAGGAGAAGTGGAGTAGCATGTCTCTAACAGGTCTTCTTCTCTAGGGACACCTTGCCTAATGGGAGACGACAAAAAAGAAATGTGCTCTAAAACACCTGTCATGCACTAGAATTTACTTAAAGCCTAATGTTCGTATGCCAGTGTGTGCGTGTCTCACACAATTACACAGATAAAATCACTTTAAAAAGCAATGCCACAAGCTACTGTCATTCTACGTATAAAGATATAGAGAAATGGAGGCCTCATATTATGGTGCACATGGACTGTGTTTATTAAAATGTGTCATGCTACACTTCAGTGAGCATAACTTTATAATCATAAAGTTACTGTATTAAAGGTTCACTGCTTGGACAGCGAGCACTGAGATGGTCTCAGTCTGTACATTTTTACATGCTAATTTTGGCTCCCAGCACAATCTGACACAGCGGGGTTACGTAGCATTTAATTCAACAGAAGAAAACACCTAAATCTGACAAAAATGAACCTTAAAAAACATTTGGCAAACGCCCTTGCAGACATACACTTTAAACCTTAGCCAAAAACCCACAGTCAGGCACACACTAACCAGACTGAGCCAAGGGGAACATGAGTTGGCAGAGAACGATTCGATCAAATAGGAAAGGAAGTGCAATCCTTCCAAGTAAAACAGAGTGATCTCATGCTACAAATGAAGAACAATCGTCTGATTTCCCTTCTTATGCATGCTCGCTACTGGGCCATTTATTGCTGCCCATATTAGGGCACACTGCTGTTTCAATCTGTTATTCATTTCAATTGCAGCCATCTTGGAAATGTATTTTCGATTAAGGAGTCTGAGTCTTTTAAACAGCAGAAACAAAAAACCTCAGCTAAAAATATCTGTTGCTAGCAACACTTTTCATGTATAAAAGGAGAAAAGGTATTATCAGGCATGAAAGGTTCTCTGTGAAGAGCACACATATGTGTAAAATGTCAAATCACATGCAAGTGTCTGTTCAGTGGCAGTGGTGTGATTTTGACAACTATGAAAGCAATGCTGTAATCACTTTAACGTGGCTGCTTAGTAACATACTGAACTCTGGGGCACTGTTCTGCCCTATCCACACAATGTCACTTATGCTAAGCTCCACTCTTCCATAGCATCCCTGTGGTTTTTTTTTTGTTTGTTTTTTTTTTTGCTTGTAACCATCAAGCGAATGTTTCCCATATTATAACTGTATGCCAGAGGATTTATGCAATGTCTTTTCATTAGTTGTTGCACACAAAAGTGTTAAGCAGACATATAATACAAAACAGTACAAACAGTATTTGCAGGCCATGCTACATTAGCAGCATTAACTAAACCTTGTGCCAGAAGCTCTGGGTGGAATAATTTGATTTGTGGCCACTCATTTTAATGCAGTATGTTCATTTTGTCTAGCAGTGGCAACTCTATTGGTCAAATGCATCGTCTTTCACTGAAGTTAGTGCTGTAATTTCTTTAATGTCTATTGAAAAGTTCCATCATGGATATGTGTAGAACTATACTCACTGAGGTTTGCTAGCCAGTGTGCATTTTCTGTCCATAAGTAAAACTATGATGCAGAGATTCATATCTGTAATTTGCATCATGTATTCACTGTTAGGATGAAAACTAGAGTTCCTTAAATACTTCAACTAATAACAGGTGATTACAAAATACACGGGTGAAAGTTTCAAGGTCCAAAGTCATATATGTCTGCTTTGGCATCAATAAAAAGTGATCAGTAACAATGACAGAACCTGGACTATTCACTGACAAATACAAAGGAATTTAAATGTTTGCAACAAGGCACTGAAGTGAAGGTGACTATTTGTCATTATTAACACTCTCACGCACCACAGCGAAATGTGACCTCTACATTTAACCCATCACACATGCACCAGAAGGCAGCTATCAACAGTACCTGGGGAGCAGTGGAGCAGGACAGTACCTTGATCAAGGGTAGCTCAGTGGTGCCCGGGCCAGAACTTGAACCTGCAACTTTTAGTTCACAAGGGCGTTGTCCTAACTACAAGGCCACCAATGCCCACAAAGAGGAAGTTGAGAATCTAAACTGAAGTGTTTCATAATTGGCACTGTGAGCAGGGTTCATGCCTACACCTAAACCTCTCAGCTGCTGATCTTCCACAAATTGTGGTCATAACTAGCTAGCCAGCAATTAAAGCAACATAAAAATCAATCCTATTGAACTGACAATTACATTTCAATAAATACTTCTCTTCTTGGGCTTAGTGAGAATTTTATGGAGACCAGCTGTGTATGAAGAAGAAAGAAGAACAAGAAGCAATGCACAAATGTGAAAGACAAGGTTGTGCATATGCAATGGAAAATTCCAATATAAATAAAAATACTTTTTACAATAGTCAATCAGAGAAGCAGGTGGTGAATTGCACTTGGCATTTCAAAGTGTTGTGACTGGCTTTTCCTCCTCTCACTGCTGTTTAACAATCCCTCAGGAAGGCACCATTATGATGTCATTTCTTGCAGACTACCTGCCAGAGTCAAGTCAGCTTTGGCTTTGCATCAGGTACACCCACCTATTTTTTGCAGGTATACTGTTACTGATCTCTTACTGTATAATCATCATCAGTCTTAGAAATACCAAAGAACAATCACAGGGGACTGAAGATATGGAATCATATTGATTATGTTTTGTAATTTTTATCTTTTAACATAAACAGTTTGACCTCTTTGGTTTAAGATATTTGTTTGTACATTTTTCTACACATTTTCTAAAATGAATATTGGAAACTTTTTGCAAGTAGCTGTACCTGAGAAATAAAAGATTCATACTACAGATACAAATGTGAGGCATCATTATCAGGGAAGCAATGATGTGCATATGGTGGTGGCATTAGCAGTGTATCAGTGAATAGGCATATAAACTAAGTAGCCAGCAGTGTATCAGTGAATAGGCATATAAACTAAGTAGCCAGGTTATCAGGTGTAGAGTATATCCATTATCCATGCATAAACAAAGTGTTTGTGTCTGTGCTGTATATGTATTATTTGAAGCGCATAGTAGATACTGGGCAACCTGTGTCAGCAGACACTGAATGACTAATGCAGTATGAAACACTCACCCAACTGAGAGAACCAAATATAGACCTGCTACCACACTCACACACAGCAAGAAGATTATAGAGAAGGAAACCATGAAAAAAAAGGTTTAAATAGATGCTTTATCACCACAGGTGATAAAAAAGAGTTCACGGCTCAAAATCAACACTGAGAAATCAGCCTTTTAAATATTTTTGACATGCAAAAGTTTCAAAGCTATGAGGAAACTATTAAGACTTAAATGGATTATGGCTACAGTTTCCTTATTAATGCTCACATGTGAGCACACAAATCCACATGTGAACATACATTCATAACACAAACACAAAGAGTGGGAAGAGAGACTAATTCACTTAGATAACTTCCAGGGTTCATTGTCTTAACATCAACTCACAAAGGAAACACCACTGTATGCACTTCCTGTCATGAAGTGCATGCTGTGTGATGACTATGTGGATGAATGAGTTGAGCTGGAGGGGTGAATATAGAGGAAATCAAGATTCTTCAGCCCTTGTGGCACTGAAGACCCTATTGCCAGGCAGGTGGAAGTAAGAAGAAGCTCTGTACTCCCAAGAGAAGCCAATTAAAGCCTAGAGTTGTGATCTCAAACCTTTTGTTTATATTAGCCCTTATTTACACAATGAATGAAAAATAAAGATAGTACAAAATTACATGTAATAAAATCTTGCTGATTTGCTCCTATAAACTTACCATTTCAGAGTCTCCCATTTTGTTAAGTTTAGCACAGGGCATTTTGGAAAAGTTTTAATGAGGAGGAGAGATATAGGATGGAGGTGTCATTTTAACTCCAGGGGGTGGGGGGACACCTCCATCCTATACCTCCATCCTGAAGAAGCCCTAGGGAGAGAGCTTTGTTAAGCGCAGAATACCTGGCAACTCATTAACCTAACATTATTTCCCAAAGGAAGTGTGTACTAATTGAGGGCATGCTTACTTTTACATCAGTGAATACTGTATTCTTCATTATACCATGAGAGCTGCCTATTTAAATGTAATGAAGGGGACTCCAAAATAATGCAAGTAAATGTTGGCCCTGTTACTTGAACATCATGATCTTGATCCCTGATAATTGAAACTGTATTCCCACTGTGAAAAAGCTGGAATGGGCTAAGGCAACTGACTGGTAGGACACACTAATTGTTTTTGTAGATCACACTGTGTGCAGCCCCGGTTTAGTGTGTACTCAAAACATTGCTGTTTAGAACTCAAGACTATCAGGTAAAGTATAGAATCTGACATCTCCAGGAGAACATCCACAGGGGACTACAAATAGAAAAGGACTGAGATCAAAGGGTGTGAGGACAAAGAATAACATGGACATTCAACTGCGTACAACAATGGGGTGAAAGGGCAGCTAATGAGAATCAGAGATGGAAAGACATGCCAAAATCAAAACCTACAAGTGATCAAGGATGAGAAATATTGAGTGTGTGTGAACGTGTGTGTGGACACTTGGCTCACTTGGTGCACA
>JBBPDA010000013.1:196847-200284 GCA_037974385.1 Arnoldichthys spilopterus
AGGATTTGATGGCTGCACACTTAAGAAAGTTGGGACAATGGCAGGTTGACCACTCTTTTACATCCCCTTTATATTTAATTACACTTTTTAATTATTAAAGAACTGAAAATACAGTTGCAGTTTTCTGAATTGAATTTTTGGCCAATCGTGCTCGAAAGAAGATTTTAGCTTCTCAACAGTCTGTGGTTGTTATCTAATTTTCCACTTCAAGCTGTGCCATATTTGTTTGAGACTGGAGACAGACTGCTGGCAAGCCATTTAAGCACATGACAAGTCTGGATGGTCCAACTCCATTTTTCCCAAAAATAAGCTGAAACATGCACCCATCTAAACACAGCACCCATTTCCACTGTCTTTTAATCCATCTTAGAGGTGATCAGACCCAGAGGTCTGTGCATTGTTTCTGCATAGAAATATGCATATTATATTCATCGATTTATTCACTATTTTTCAAAGCTGCTTATTCTGGTCAGGGCCGTAGAGTGTACTGGAGCCTATCTGTGCACTTAAGAGTGTGAAAGGCAGAAAAAAACCCTCTGATAGGTCGCCAGTCCTTAGCGGACTTTTTTTATGAATGTCCAGCATCTTCAAAATGTCATTTCACCATCTTTGAGATAACAGAGATAACAGCACTGAGGTCAGGATCAGAGCACTGGCACACTGAACATACACAGTCACACACACACAGCGACAAGCATGAACAGGCTTTCGATTGACCGGCATTACCACCTGTCCGTTGCCATGACAACAGCTACCCGGTCGCACACAGCAACATAGAGCTCTCTCTCTCTCTCTCTCTCTCTCTGCAGATAGGTAGGGCTCATCTCTGGCACAATGACGTCATGGGTGAGAGAAAAAACATGAATGGAAAGGCAATGTGTGCATGAAGAGGAAAGTGTGTGTCCAAAGCGTTCTGTCCATAGCATCCCTCATCAAATAGATCACCCACACATATACACACACTCTATTCACACTCAAGATTTCTATAGCAATGTCTCTATGAAACATATGCCTATGGTACTCGCCTTTAAAAAAATACAGACCACTGGTTTCACAAATGGGACTGACCACACAGCACAACTGGACACAAAACAAGACTGGACTGTAATGTCTCTGTGGTCTAACACAGACTACATTGAGAAACTGAGATTCAGAAACAGCAGTGTCTGACAAAACACACTCACATATACACGCACAGAAAGACGTCAGCTGCTAGAGCCAGTCATGCACATACAGACAAAGCTGTTCCTAAGGGATACACACACACAGAGCTAGCTACCTATTCATGTGAATAGAGGTGACCCACTGTGCCAGCGTGGATGCCTGGCAGAACAGTCTTCTTAATGGTTTTATCAGAGCATGCATGCATACAACAGTTTGTGTATTCTTATGTGCTTGTGTGTGTGTGTGCTTATGCCTTGTACATAAGTAATGACTGTGTATTGTGATATGTGATATGATTTACAGTCGACCACCATAGGGGATTGTTTCTATGCATTTCCCTCTAGTAAATTAAGAGAAAAAACTGTTACATCAAAGCACACTTATCATAGCAGCTAATGGACATTGGGTTCCCATTGGGTTCTATTACGAGTGTGTAGGAGCAAACACACTTTCTTGTAACTAATAATAGACATCATAATTATTGTCAGTGATAATGTACAGTTTTTTTCAGATGCAGAAGATAGAGATAAGGTTGAAAAACGCTGTCATAATACTGTCTGACACAACACACAGCTGAACAAGCACAGCACTACATGGCCACGCGCAACCTGGCACTGACACTAACCTCTGATATCATCTCTCTCTTTTACACACACACAAGCACACACACGCACACACACAAGCACACGCACGTGCATACAGCTTACACAGTGGCTCGCACAGACACTCTCTCACACAGCACTCATAAATGCAAATATAGCCTGCAGCTCTTTTCATTAAGGAAGCACAAATTCTAATGAAGTGAAGCAGATGAATGATGCTATATGTGTTCAGGTGTGTGTGCATGAATGTGTGAGTAAAAGATGTGTGAATATGTCTTTGCTGACATGTATTACGGAAACAGACATAAAGCATATGAACATGCACAAATATGTTTCAAGGTGCGTGTGTATATGCATGTGTGCTGTACCTGTTGCCCCCTTGGTTTTGTGCCTCCCCTTGGCCCGGCGTTGGGAATTGCCCATGGCTCCGTGTTTCCTGTCCCAAAACATCACCTCATCCCAAGCTTGCAGCCCAGCGAACTGACAATGAGTGACAGCCAAAGAGTGTGCGTGTGTGTGTATATGTGTGACTTGTGAGAGCCCGCTGCGTGTGCACGCTTGTAACAGAGAAGCCGGGGAGTGTGTTTGTTTGCGTGAATGTGAGTGTGGGCTTGTGAGTCAGTGAGTGTGTGTGAAAAAGGGAGAGGAGCGAAAGTGAGAGAGAGAGCACGCATTTACTTCTCCCTCTCTTTTAGGCTGTAGCCAGTGAGAGATGGAGCTGCATGCTCATTTCATTGAGAGCCAACGAGGGTTCAATGTATGGAACGGGTCTATAGGAGGGAGGGAGACAGGGGGGGAGGGAAGAGGGGGGGTGAGTCGAATACAGAGAAGGGTAGAAAGGGCACTGAGAGAGAGGGAGAAAGAGAGAGAGAAAGAGAGAGAAGGAGAGGGGAGGGGTTAGTTTATCACTACTGAGTGTTTCTTGAGGAGAGGAGGAGCTGCAGCAGCTGGAGAAAGATACTGAGAGAGACATTCAGAGAGTCAGAGAGAGAGAGAATGGGAAAAACAGAAAAAGGGGAGAAAGGGAGAAGGAGGGGAGATTGGGGAGAGAAGAGCTGCGGCAGACTGAGGCAAAAACAGAGTGAGAGAGAGAGTACAGGGCTTGATAGAGAGACAGAGGGTGAAAGATGTTGGAGAAAGAAGTAATAGATGGTGAGGAAGAAAAACGAATGGGAGAAGAGAGAGGAAGGTAGAGATAGAGAGAGAAATACAGAAGGAAGAAGAGAGAGAGAAGGAGACCAAGAGCAAGAGGGAGAGAGAGCAAGGGAAAGAGTAAAGGGGTGGCGGTGGTGGTGGGGTAGCAAGAGAACTGCAGCAGAATCCTGCCCATGGAGAGAGAAGTTAGCGGGAACAAGAAAGAGAGGAATAGAGATAGAGAGAAAGACAGCAGAAAGAGAGGGAGATAATGGCTAAAGGTGAAGAAAGGACATAGTGAGAGAGGTAGAGGCATATAAAAGAGAGGGAGAGAGGAAGAAGGGAGGGGCTCACAGAAAGACGACAACAGGGTTGGTGTTCTGCTATCACTCACTGCGCACACACGTAGTCATGAACAGACTGGTCAGAGAAGATTTATACTTGGACCTGGGACCTCTACCACACACACACACACACACATGCACACGCACACACACACACACACACACACACACACACACACACACACACACACAC
>JBBPDA010000013.1:200462-212500 GCA_037974385.1 Arnoldichthys spilopterus
TCATTCCTGTCACAGTGAATCTGTAGCAGAAGCAGCGCAGCAGCATGCGCGCACACACACACATACACACGCACACACACACACACACACACACACACACACACACACACACACACACACGCACACGCATAAACACACTGCGGTGGAGAGGGCAGGTCCCTCCCTTTACTGCAGACTGACTGAAGCTTAGCATTCTGAACCACAACACCATTCTGCATTATCAATTCATCACACACATCTGTCTGGTAAACATCACGTGCCCCAACAGAGGCAAGGTTAGACACAAACACACACAATACACACACACACACACACATGCACACACACACACACTTTTACATGTGACCATAGAGCAATCAGCCAAATTATCAACATAACAGTAAAAGCCAATAACAACAGCACCGGCCTAAAATTCTGTAGGTCCCCCTCAGCCTGCCAAAACAGCTCTGACCCATGAACACATGAACTCCTCAAGACCTCTGAGGATGGGCTTTGGGATCTGGCACCAAGACATTAGCAGGAGATCTTTTAAGTCCTGTAAGCTGAGGTGTAGGCCTCTATGGATTGGTTTGTCCAGCAGATCACACAGATGCTCCATCAGTTTGTGATCTGGGAAATCTGGAGGCCAAGGCAACACCTTAAACCCTAATGCCATTACTGAACAATTTTTCTAATGTGGCAGGGCACATTTTCTTGCTGAAAGAGGCCAGTGCCATTAGGAATGACTGTTGCCATGATGAGGTTTACTGTTAGATATGTGGTACATGTCAAAATAACATCCACATGAATGCCAGAATTCAATGTTTCCCAGCAGAGCATTGCCCAAAGCATCAAACTGCCTCTGCCAGATGTATCCTGGTATGGCTGCTCAGTTATGGCAAAAATATTAATCACTTTAATTTTGGTCAAAACAGAGATCATGAATATTTACCATGATTGATCATTGACCTTGGAAACATCATGCATTTACTGCATTAAAATGTAAATAAAAGTTGATTTAACAGATCAGTCAACCTTCTTGTACTGATCCAGTTCCGATGCTCCTGCACCCATTGAACATACTTTTACCCAGGGTGGTTCAGCAGGATTTAGCATGATCACTCTGACCAGTCTGCAAGTTCACTCTGACACACTTCGAGTATCCATATTCATGAAGCTGCAATGCACTGTGTGCTTACACCTTTCCATCAAGCCACTGTTCTCCAGAAAGAATGTTGCTGCATTTCAACACTTTGATAAAGATCCTGTGGAACAAGCCTGATAACTACTGGGAAAATGTTAAGTGGACAGATGAAGCCAAAATAAATGCTTTGGGTTAAATAAGAAAACTTATATTTGGAGTAAGAAAAGCACTGCATTTCAGCATAAGAACCTTTTCCCACATGTGAAACATGATTTGGATTTCTGTAACCCACAGTCAGGCTTTCAGATCCGAAGCATCCTCAGAGCTGAACTTCATGCAAATTTTAGAATATTAGTCACTTCAGTTAATTATATTTCACACAAACACACACACACACACATATCTCACATATGCTACTCAAACAGAGCACTCTGTTATAAATCAGCACAGCATAAACTGCACTGACCACAGCCAAATCCACCAACCCCCACCTTCCAATACACACACACAAACACACATCATCTCAAACTACAAACTTGTGACCTTAATCACACTTTTACCTGACAGTACCAGGTCATAATTAGAGACTCTGGAGCATGTACAAAGGCACACCCACCTACACACATATAAATAAAATACTAATATAGTAAATAAAAAATAAAGGAATGTCACTTTGACTGACACAAAAAACGGTTATACACAAACAAAGCAGAAACTAACAATAAAATTGTCACTATAATGACCTCAAATCTCTTAAAGGGTAACTTTTCAGAAGAAGGAAGATTTTACATGCACTATGTTCATTAATGTAGGGTCATGTATGTAATGTTTGGACAATTTCTATTCTATTTCTATTCAATTTCTATTCTATCATATATCTAATGAATACATACATACATTTGAGAAAGAGCAAGGCTGGAAAAGAACAACAGCTGATGTTTAATAAATACATTTTAATTCATCAAATAGAAGGCCAGTGATGTGAGATATGTAGGTTAATATCCAATATTTTCATGTGCATATTATCTGATGCTGATACCAAAAATATTTACAAAATGCTGAAATTGGGATTACAGCTACTTGGATTAGACAAATTCAACTTTTATAAACATTTCTATAAGCTTTAAAAAATGAGAAAAATACCAATCTTCTGCTTCTCCAGAGTGTAATAAATACACAATTAATTATCCGTTTGAAATATCAGCCAAATCATTATGTTCTTAAGTAAGTATCTACTGATATCAATATAATCCCTAATATCAGTCATGTATAGCACTTATATTTCTTGCATGTGGAAACGACCACTCCCAAGTTCATTAAAATGGTTCATAATGCTTTTTGGAACAAAACCCTTCATTTGAAATTTGGATATGAGGGTAATGATATGAATGTCATGCGTCTGTGACTTAACCTCATTAAGAAACAAAACACAGAGGAAGGAAGGTGCAGAGGTTGCAGCAAACACACATGCACACTTGCACATCACACTTTCGCTCTGGTTACACCAGTAGACATTAAAAGGTTTTTGCATTAATCAACACACCATATTGTCAATCTCCAAAGCTGCATAGGCAGAACACTTCAGTCTTTCACTCACATGATCAGTGTTCAGTATGATGGCAAGGCTGGGAAATACATGAATAATTGCTGGCAAAGCTCATATTCAGCTGCTATCTGGACACAAATAGAGCCTTATGGAAGAACAGCAAAGCAAAGAGAAAAAGCAGGACAAATGGCCACGTCAGAGCCTGTGCATTTGTGTGTTTATGTGTGTATGCGTGTGTTTCTCTCTTGTGAGACATACATACATAGCAGATTGATCAGTCTGAGCCTCTCCTAAACTACTGCAGTAACAGCTGTCTGTTGTTTGGGCACAATAGAATCTATAAGGGAGCTATCGTTCACTTGCTTCTTCTCTCTTTCTCTTTCTCTACCTCAGTCTCACACACACAAACACACACACACACGCACACACACACACACTGTAACACATGGTGTGTAGCAGCTGGTCTCACAGCTGCAGAGATCCTGTTGTTTCCAATCAAGCGATAGAGTGTGGGAGAAAAAGTCCTAGACAGCCTATCTTTATATTTTCAACTCTTTTTCCCACCAGATCATGATACACTCACACGCAACCAAGAGCAACCAAAAAATCTAATAACAAAGCCAGTCCAGATTTGTGCTGTTACTCTTCATTCATTAAACTTATAAACTCAATTACTTCGTTTAAAAAGTCAAAAATAAAAATGTTCCTTCTTGATGAAGTAATCTGTGTGATGATAATTGATATTTATATTCTCTTACTGGACTCTCTACAATAAGATACAGAGACAAAAAACACACGCACTTACATCACTGATTTTCACTCAGTCTGGGCTCCCTATTCTATGAATAATGAGAGACACCAAAACTGAAGGTCACTTTACACCTCTAAAATATTTGAAATCAATAGTAAAATCAGAAAAAGTCTCCATAAACATTTCGTAGCACTTCACTCAAATAATGCTATGCATTTTCAGCCTCTTCTGGCCCCTGAACATGCACATATCTTCACAAAAAGGGGAGGCTTTTCCTGTTTATGGCTTTATCAGCAAGCCAACTGTCTCTTTTTTGACATTTAATGGTGTTACTTTCCCCACAAACATCCACCATGTTTAGATTTATAAGCTCTTCCATTTATTTTTCAACCAGTGAACTGTCTACGCTTCATACATAGCATCCCAGCTTATGTACACTTTTCATTTCACAGTGTGAGATTTAGCAGCTTCCTGTTTTATCTTTTTCACTTACAATTTCTAAATTGCTAAACGACTCAGATTAGTCTGTTGTTGTTCAGTTAAGTCCATTTATATTGTCTGGCCTTTTAAAAAACCTTCAATACTCAATAGTGGTCAGTTATTTGATTTTTATTTAGAATAGCCCCAATTCAAACAAAAAAATTCAGTTCATCACCTATCACCAACTTTCTCATGTACCACCCTATACCTTTCTATCTTGATTCCCAAACCTGTAAAAACTGACAGTAGAGCTCCAGCTTGCCTATTTGTTTAGTTTTAGTAGCATCAACAACCTGATCTGAGGAGCAAAATGCTAAGCTGGATGCTGGCACTGTGGCTGTTATATCTGGGCAGATGCTCTTCTATATACACTGAGAAGCTCAGTAATTAAAAAACAATCCTTTTAATTGAAAAAAAACATCTAGCTGGGTTAAAATGTAAAAACAATATTACTATTATTAGCATTACAATACATTAAAAATATGTTTTTAGTACCTTACTGTATTTCCTGTTCCGAAAAACAGAACCTGTCCATATTGTTGCTTTGGCCAAATCCAACAACGATCCAATCAGTCCATGTCTTCTGCTCATCATAAAGTGAACTGTGTAACAGACAGTAACAAAATGTGTGGTGTGTGTGTATATGTTATCATGTAGAGTGGAAGAAAGATGTGGAGCAGCAGACATCTGGCATGCGGACTGAGATTAAGGCTAATTAGCCTCAGATTAATAATCCTGCTCCAGGATAGACTGTGCGGAGCAGCAGGAAGCAGAGCGATTACGTTCCGTATCTATCTCTCATCCGGCCAGATTACACATCACACACCCTCCACATCCAATGCTACTCCACCTCTGATTCTCACCAAGCCCCATCACACTTGTCTTTAAACACCATTCTCTACCTCTGTAATCCCACTTCAAGCATTCCATTTACTTACTCAACTCTGCTTCATTATTCATATAGTCCCCCATTCTTTCTCTTTCTAGTTTTATAGTCAGCTGTGCAGCAGCGGATTAGGGAATTGTAATTCCAGCTAAACCATGCAGAGACGAAATAACAGCAGAAGATTGCTGTCAGAGCAGGAGAGCTTTAAAGCCGGCTGCTCGGATGCAGCTATGAGATGATAAAGATACAGCAATTGAGGAGCTAAATATCATCAAAAGAATCCCATAAAAATGCATAGACTAAAGATTAAACCACATCAACCCAACGCACTCCACCACACACCAAGAGAATCAAACGTGGCTTGATGTGCCGTACCTGTGTGTGACTGGACTCTCCAGAAGGTTCTTCCTCAATCATAGTATTCTTGAGTATTCTTTTTAGTTACACTGTTCTAGAATGTTTTATTCTCAGTCACACTGTTCTATAATGGTCTATTCTCAATCACACTGTTCCTGAATCATGTCCCCTATCCAACTGTTCTAGAATTATTTTTTAGTCACATTGTTCTAGAATGTTGTCCCTTATACATACTGTACTAGAATGCTTAATTCTCAGTCACACTGTTCTAGAATGTTGTCCCCTATTCATATTGTATTATAATGTTTTATTCTCAGTCACATTGATCTAGAATGTTGTCCCTTATACATACTGTACTAGAATGTTTAATTCTCAGTCACACTGTTCTAGAATGTTGTCCCCTATTCATACTATACTAGAATGTTTTATTCTCCCTCACATTGTTCTTGAATGTTGTCCCCTATTCATACTGTACTTGAATGTTTTATTCTCAGTCAAATTGTTCTTGTATGTTGTCCCATATTCACACAGTAATAGAACGTTCTCTCTATCCAGTCTGTTTCAGAATGTCATCCTTTTAACACTGTTCTAGAATGTTTTCCTATTAACAGTGTTTACAATTATTCTCCCAATTCACACTCTTCTAGAATATTCTTTCCTTTCAGATGTTCTAAAATATTGTTCCCATTATTTTCTTTGCTGATATTGTTTCAGAATTGTTTAATATTGATATAGATTTTCTCCCATTAACATTGCCATAAAATGCCCTCCCCCATTCACACTGGTTCATTTGGCTTGTCATTTCTTATTACAAAACAATACGAAACCAAATTACAATATTAAAATATTGGTGCTAAGTGAGAAATGCCAGTGAACCTGAATAGCAAGACATTAAATTTAGTAAATTGGAAACAGACGTTTTAGTGCAGCTAGCTGCTGAGAGTTAGCTTTTGACATCAATGAACTGACTGAGGGCTGACTGACCACAATTTCAGTGTGTTCATTTGCTCATTTTATAGTTTTAAAATGAAAATACTCAAGTTTCTGGTTTTACTCAGATATACATGACTTTTCACAAAGATGCTAAAAGATACATTATGCTCTAATGTAAAATTGAGATTCAGTAATCTGACTTAATTCTTGCTGACCCTGACAAGAGTAATGATGAATTATGTAAGATTAACACATAAATATCTGAAAATTATGGTTTAGCAACATATTTTCAGTGTCAGTTTAGCTGCTTTACTGAATGAAGAGCCCAGTTTCTGTTCTTTCATTAATGTAATGGTCAAGGATTGCTATTATAAACTGGCTAAAATTGACAACTTCAGCTTTCTTAATGACATTGCCAGTGTAGTATCTTAGATAGCACAGTTACTCAGCAAGTTATTACAGTATTTTATATCACAATTATACATTTAGCAATTTGCTCTTCTGTTGTTTCTCAAAGATGAACTGAACACTAAATATGTTATTGAATACCAACAAAATACAACCACAAATCAGAAAAAGTTGGGACGGTATGGAAAATGCAAATAAAAAACAAAAGTAGTGATTTCTAAATTTACTTTTAACATATTGCAGACAATACGAACACAAAATATGTCATGTTTTGTCTGGTCAAATTAATTTCATGTGTAAATATACATCCTTTTTTGTGATTCAGACCTGTAACACATTCCAAAAAAAGTTGGAGACAGGACAGGAGCAATTTAGGGCTAGTAATGAAGTACATTGGTTAATGATGTGATTTGAAACAGGTGATGTCAACATGTGATTGTAATTATGATTTGGTACAAAAGCAGCATCCAAGAAAGGTCTAGTCCTTTAGGAGCAAAGATTAGCCAAGGATCACCAGTTTGCCAACATGAGAAAATTATTGAAATGTTTGAAAACAATGTTACTCAAAGAAAGATAGGAAGCGATTTGGATATTTCACCTTCAACAGTGTATAACAATTAATAGATTCAAGGAATCTGGAGGAATATCAGTGCGTAAAGGACAAGGGCGCAAGTCTAAGCTGACCAACTGTGATTTCCAATCCTCAGGTGGCACTGCATCAAGAATCGTCATTTATCTAAGTGATATCACCTGATGGGCTCAGGACAACTTTGGCAAACCTTTGTCAAGTACCACAATACGTAGTTACAACCACAAATGCCAGTTAAAACTGTACTCTGCCAAAAGGAAGCCCTATGTTAACAGTGTCCAAAAGCGACGTCAACTTCTCTGGGCTTGGAGGCATCTGGGATGGACCATCACAAAATTGAAACGTGTACTGTGGTCAGATGAATCAGTATTTCAGGTATTTTTTGGGAGAAATGGATGCCGTGTGCTCCAGACCAAAGAAGAAAAGGATCATCCAGACTGTTACCAGCAACAAGTCCAAAAGCCAGGGTCTGTCATGGTATGGGGTTGTGATGGCACCATTAATGCTGAAAACATCAACATTTTGGAGCACAATATGCTGCCTTCAAGAAGACATCTTTTCCAGGGACGCCCATGCATATTTCAAAAAGACAATGCAAAACCACATTCTGCACACATTACAAAGTCCTGGCTGTGGAGGAAGAGGGTACGGGTACTTGACTGGCCTGCCTGCAGTCCCGACCTGTCTCCAATAGAGAATGCGACAACGAAGACCCTGTACTGTTGCCCACCTTAAGACTTGTTTGCAGGAAGAATAGGACGAAATTACACCTGAAACACTTCATCACTTGGTGTCTTCAGTCCCTAAACATCTTTTAAGTGTTGTGAAAAGGAATGACAACATTACAAAGTGGTAAATGCTTTACTGTCCCAACTTTTTTTTGGAATGTGTTGCAGGTCTGAATGACAGGAACGGATGTATATTTATAAATGAAATAAAAACATGACATATTTGTGTTCATATTGTCTGCAATCAAATACAAGTCAAAGTAAATTTTTATTTGCGTTTTCCATAGAAAAACTCATCTGGAACTGTAATTCATCTGGATGGTCACAGAGCACAAAAAAAAACATTGTGATTGGTAGATGATTTTCAGTGATATCAATACTGCAAAAGCCAGCATTTATGATTAACAGGCGGCACATTTTGCAACCCTATGGTAAGAGAAGGGACTGGCAGAAGGTCTAGAAAAGAGAAACTTTCTTTATTCAGACTTTTATTCATCTGATCACCCATTCATGTGTCTTTCTTGTGTATAGACATTTGTTACATAAGTAAAACTATGGATCTTCCCTTCTGCCTTTACACTCACAGACACAAATAAGCCATAGTTACATAAGCCATAGGCCAGCAACAGGGACTGTTGTCTGTGTTACAGCCTACCTTATGCACTCATATCTGTAATTTTAAGTGTTTTTATCAAAGAAAGTGAGAAAGCATGAGAGTGAGAGACAGAGAGAGAGACAGAGAGAGAGAGAGAGAGACAGAGAAAGACAGAGAGAGAAGGGAGAGAGAGAAGGGAGAGAGAAGTGAGAAAGAAATACGTACAGACAAAAGAGAAGCTGTCTGATCCAGCCATTCTGTCTTTTTTGAGTATCTAGAACATATTATTATTACCTAGGGATCTGGGATCTGGACAGTGCATGTTTGTCTCATGCATATTGTTGCAAAAACTCAATAACTGGTGCAAAACCTCAGATCTATGAAATGCTAACTTTATGCAAGAACGAAAAGCATTCAATGGAAAAGTGAATGGCAAGTCATGTATGAATATTAGTTATATTGGTAATACATTAGGTATTTTATTACAATTCACACTTTATCCCATGTAATTTTGGATCATGTCTATCAATCTATTTATCACAAAATAACCACACAAGGTAAAGGGGAAAATGCTCAAATAATAAGAGAAACACAGAGCTGATGTAGTGTCTACTGGTTGTGAAAGTCCCTCTGCTCACTGCACAATGATGGTGCAGATGGCAAATCATTTAATTGCTTATACTCCAGTACCTTGCTTAAATTATATCTTTAGAGCAGAGGCTTTGCAATGCTTCTCTAATAGAATTGCTGTGTTATTGCTTAAACAGCTTTCTAAAAGTTTATTAAGTTTCATTGCACTGGTTTCAAGCTTTTTAAATGTCTAATGAATTAAGAAGTTTCTTCATGTTTTTGTTGCAGTGCATGTCCAGGAGGATCACACTGCTACAGCCTTATAATGCTCTCTGTTGCCATGGTAATTAGGGCTACATTTTGCAACTGGACTCTCGTTCAGGTCATTAGCCCACACATCCAGAATGGTGAACACATTCCCACACTTTTCCTCACACGTCCTCAAAAGGTCTTGCACGCACCTCAAGCAGTGTATAATATGTGAAGTAGTTCTGTGGCGTATGTGCTGGAAGGGATTTTCAGGAAGGTCACATGGTCATTGGTGGCTGCACCACAGAAACAGGATATAGTTCTTTTTACGAGCCTTAGAAGCTATGCGACCTTGTGATCCATACATATAACCATACTGTCATTAACACTGGGGTTATATGCCATGAGACTGCCATTACCACAGTGTGGAATGTGAAGGACCACTCACACTGCACTACATTTCAACACTCATAAAGTGATGCATAGAACATACTTGATTGAAGTGATTTTTGAAATGTTTCTTTTTCCACCTCTGATGAATCAGGCACCAGACTGACCACTTAATCTTAATAACAACAGGCCTGCCATAAATGGAATAAAGATCTAAATCATCTACTGAATATATAATGCCAAGAGAAGGAGGTGTAGCTTTTGGTACTAATCTGTCTTAAGAAAGTCTTAAGTCTTTGTGTGTACAATCCCAATACATCTGACCATGACATACTGCTGGCCTCTGCTATTCAACTCTGATCAACTTAACTGGGATTATTTTTTAATTTAAACGAATTATGATTTTAGTAAATAGCTAGAGAAGCTTTTCCATAACCAGAACAAAGGGTTAGTTTTCCTAGACAACAAACAAACAGCAAACACAGAACAGAGTGTAGTCAAAACACTCTAACCACAGGTCTCTGATCATGGTTAAATGTGCTTGATCCACAGGATTCTGATCAAGGTTAAATGTGCTTGAGCCACAGGATTCTGATCAAGGTTAAATGTGCTTAAGCCATTGGATTTTGTTTGAGGTGAAATGTGCTTGAGCAAGTGCAAGTGTTTAACATGTATACATGCATTACACTCTGTAGGGTTTCGTCATAACTGTAAGCCTCTGAGGGAATTTAAACAAGTCACATATAAAAAAGATATTACACACCTTTTCCATTGTTGCTGATGTCTGTGTTTAGTGGTGATAATAGCATCACATCAGAAATCATGCGACTGTAACACATCTGCCACAGAACCCATTTACAGTTCAGCTGTGTGATTGGAAAGGGGCACAAGTACTCAAAGAGTAACTGTATTGTACTGTGTTGTACTGCACTGCTGGGTGGAAAAATCTCCAAAGAACCCCCTTTAACCTGACTTGTGCTCCCTGGCTCTGTGACAACAGCCCATGCACCAGTAACTCCCACCTGTAGAACGGTTTCAGATGCACCAGGATGTTCTCCTTACACATTCAAGCAGTAATGTATTCAAAAAGGAAAAGGAGGAGATGGGGCAGTGATAATATCATCAACAGGTTGCATTATTCCACTGGCAGCCCATGAGTCAGATTGGCATTTCTGTCGCCTCTGGCTTTCACACCACTGTAGCTGTCAGTCATCCTACTGCCATACAAAACCCCATCATCCGCCAGCCAACTGATTCATAATGCTGATTCATAAAAAATATCAAGCTACATTCAAGCTTCTGCTTCAGCAGCTCTATGATTTCTAGCACAATGAGTAGCAGACCAAACCAGTACCAGACTGGGGTTGAAACAATACACAGATGTCACAATACGATAGCTGCAGTTTTTGAAGATTACAGAATGAGATTGCAATCTTTTTTTTCCTTCTGATATCTGATTCAGAATTTTCTGCAGGTTTCACTGTAAAACCAGTGCAAAATTAAGCGTCTACAAAAACACGAACATAGTTTCTGACTACAGCAAAACTAACACAAGAATTTAATTCCTACAGAAATCATATCAAAATACAACTGTAAATAGTTTTACTATGCAGAGTTTTCTTATGTCCCTGGTCTTTAAAGATGATTTGATTTTTTAATAGAAGATTGGAAATCATTTCAAGGAGTCTTTTCAAGGTCTTTCAGTCCCTGTATAATTTTAAAAATATATATGCTTAAGCACAATATCTAGTTACCAGACTGTACAAAACTTATTTTTCAGAAATGACTGCATTGTCAGGTACCTGCAGAGTCAGACTCTTTCAAAAACAAACAGAAACTATTCAGAAGAAGCTGAAATTTATACTGAAATGTAGTTGTGACACTCACCTGCAGCTAAGGCCAAATTCACCTGGTGAGAATGAGTGAGGCTGTATGAAGATGGGAAGGAATTAAGAGAAAGAAATAAGAGAAGGGAATGAGAGAGCAGTGCTTAGCAGAGCTTGTCCTGTCCCAGCTATGGTATGGAAGGAGTGGGGTGCAGACAGGGGAGAATAAATTTGGGGGGCTTAGAGGGGAAAAAAGGAGGGAGGGGTGGGGGTGGGAGGTGGCATGAAGGCAAAAAGAGAGAAGAGACCCTCCCTCCGTCCTTTTTTTTCTTTCTACAACAGACTTTTTAAATCTCTGTGGGACTTGGCTGAGAGAGAGACTGTGTGAAAAATAGAAGAGGGAGAATGACAAACAGGCAAAGTGAAACAGAGAAAAAAAAGTAAGAAAGAAAGAAAGACAAGCTCTCACTCTCTTCTCTCCAAATGTCTCTTTTCCCCACTCTCTTTCTCCCTTTTCTTATGATCTTTCCATCCTTGCTAGCCATTTCCTGACAAAATATTGAGAAGGGATTACTTTGTGTGTGTGTGTCTGTGTGTGTTTGTGTGT
>JBBPDA010000013.1:212785-222803 GCA_037974385.1 Arnoldichthys spilopterus
AGCCCCTTGTAGTCAGTTACTACAAAGACATTATTGAAGAGAAAGAAAAACTACAATAAGCCCAAAAGCAAACTACAAATGAAAACTGGCCTGCTGCTGAGGCATTTTGCATTCTTCATGTATTGAAAACTTCTTTGCAATGAGAACTTCTGCCACACAGTCCAAATGATTTGTTTGCAAAAAAAGTTCTAATGATTTGTGCACTCCTGGCTTCCACCCATGCCCACTTTCACTGCTGTAATGGATGAGTGTTCTACTTCTATTGCTGTATGACTCAAATAATATTATTTCAGTGTTTCACTCGGCAAAGAAGGTAGAAAAAAAGATGACAAATCCAAACAGTGGGAGAAAAGAAAAGTGATGCATTTAAGCAGAAACAGATGAGCAATGGAGAGATGAAGGAATAATGGGAGAGAAGCAAGGTTGTGATCTACTGCGGTCATGAAAAAAACAGGATGGGCCAATCAGAAGTATCCGTCATGGTACAAAGACAGCTTGCAGGTTAACTTCAGCTACCAAGTCAAGCTCCCCGACATGGACCTCATCCCCTGACACACGCACACACACACACGCGCACGCACACACACGCACGCACGCACACACACACACACACACACACACACACACACACACACACACACTCACACAAAGACTTTAACCACTAAGCTCCCTCCAGACTCAAAACACAACTCACATATGGAGTCAGTTCATTCACATTGACTTATATGGCTGAAACTGGAGAGGAGGGGGGGGGGGTGACAGAGAGAGAGAGAGTAAAGGGAAAGTAAAGGGAAAGTAAAGGGAATTTAAGTGTAGTGATCTGTTTTGACAGAGTATACTCTGTGGTGCTCTATGTGTGTGTAAAAAAGCTGCAGTAATGTAGTAAAACTGTTACTGTTTGATACTTCAAAAGTTCTATTTAACTTTTAAGATTAAGGCTATTTCGTAAGTGTTAAAGACACCTCTTCTAAATGCTTTAAAGTGCACCCACTGCTCTTACAGGTGTTCATGAATGCACATACAGCTGTATAATCTCCACTGAACTGAAGAAATCCCTTAAATAAAAATGTATATGTGTACATTGGTTTAATTCAGTATGTTACACCAAACCAATAACTGTCTTTCATTTACTCTCTTTTGGCAATAATCATGTTGGTGTGAAATATTGCAGTCATGAGGGACTAATGTACACATTTAAATCAGGTAATTCAAGGCAATTGCCAATGCAATGTTTGGTTTTAATCTGTAGTAGTGCCAGGTTGCCCAGACTTTTGAAAACTTTTTCGTCTGTGCTTTAATGCTAATAAAGAGCATTTTACTCTTAATGTTCATTTAATTAAAAGAAAAAAAATTTATTCGTCCAGCTTGCAATACTTAATAGACAACTCATGAGCTTATTTATAGCAACAGGATCCTATGGTACTACAGATATGTTAAGCTGTATATCAGCTTAACTATGGAAATTGACTTCATGCTCTATAATCATTTAACCCAAAGGCAGCACATACAGGGAGAACAGGAGGGCATACATATATACTAATAAAGGTTCTCTTATCTTACAAGCTAGTAAAATACTGTCTACCACTCTCTCTAGCAATGGACTGTTGAGAAGTGGAACTGTGTTCTTTGGATTGATAAAACTCTATTTAAAAGCTCTGAAATGAGTTGGACTGGTGTTTGTGATCCAGAACTAATTTAGTTTTGGCTGAATGCAACCAAATCCTCATAGCAATGTTCTAACAAACAGTGTAAAGATTTCTAGAACAGCAGAGGCTATTACTAGAGTTGGAAGAAAGAAATCCTATAGTATAATACCACTGTTTTGGCTTTGATTTTAATACAGGATTGACACATAGAGGCCCCCATTTCTGTATTTCATCATTTAAAAACTACCAAAATGCATTTATGGCTTTGTTTATAAGATGCTGCTGTCTCTTTCAGGTGAGACCAATGTTTCTGTAAGTGTAGTTAATATAGTAATTGTTAACTAGCATAGTGGAAAATCTATAAAATCCAACATACTGCTGTTATATATCTCTCAACTCTTTAAATATGAAAAAATATTCTCACCATGGTTCAAGTATCATGATAACCCTAACTGCAGCAAGCGGGACAAACTCCCTATTAATATCCTTGATTGCAGAAGAAATGTTAGACGAAAAAGGTGTCAGGAGTCTTTTAAATATGTAAACATGTAGGAACACTTTTCCCAGACAGTGATTAAGCCTGGTCTTGGGCTAGGCTCCTCCTTTGAATAGAGAATCTCCATTTGGAATGCAGTGTAGTCCAGGACTAGGCTTAATCCCTGACCAAGAATTCACCTATAGTGTATTATCCGACACTACAGGAATCTTACAGTCTCTTACTGCACTCATGAATCTTTTGCTTAGTGTGTATTTGTGTGTGAGAAAAAGAAAGAAAGAGACAGAAGCTTTCTCACATATTACCTTAAAGCCAAACAAAGGCACTGTGTGATAGAGAAAAGTTTTAGTAGATATGTGAGAAACATTAAGGGTGGGCACATGGAACCCGACTCTGTAGGGAAAGAAGGAGGGTCAGGACAGCGTTACGGCATGCACATCCCGCCACAACTCCACCTGGCCCTTCAGTCAGCCTCTCAGAATCTAAGTGCGCAGAAAAAGGAGGGAAATGTGAGAAGGGGGTAGACGAGGAAAGGAAGGAGGGAGTGATGAATAAAACCACTGAAAGAATGCCCTCTACTCAGCCTTCTGAGAGGATTAGGTCTGGTCAGGAGGTTACAGCCAAATCTGTTCCCTTTTTGATGCCCTCTCATTCCCTTTTGTTGTCTCTCCATCTTTCTATCTTTCTCTATCATTTTGCTGTTCTTTCTCTCTGGCCACACCCCACACCCCATCTACAAGATTACTCAACAAACCCACTGTACATTCACACTAATATTCATATTAGGGAAAAAAAAAAAAAAAAAAAAAAAAAAAAAAAAAAAGATAATTGACAACAGTCCTTGTCATTGAGTTATAGTGCACAAAACACATATGGTTGCAGAAATTCCTGAGATACTGTGTTAGGTATGAAAGCCAACATTAGGTGTTATAAATGGTATGACAGAGGTGGTTCATTTCATAGTAACACCTTCCAGAGACAGCCATGTTACTCAAAGCTGTGCTAGATCTACAGAAATCCATTCTCCATTAATGAGCCTTTCACTCACACAGAGCCTGTATATGTGTATGTGTGTGTGTGACAAGGTTATCAAGCCCACGTGCAGTGCTGTCTGCCATTAAGTCTGTGCAGCCCTGTGCAGGTCTATGCAACTTTTTGGAGCCCTGTGAAGCTCTGTATAATTCTGTGCAGCTCTTTGCAGTTCTAGGTCTCTTCTAGGGAGCTCAGTGCAGTTCTGTGGTGGTACTATAAAGCTCTGTACAGTTCTGTGTAGCTCTGTGTAGCTCTACAGAGCTTTGTACTGCTCTTTGGAACTTTGTTAATTCTGTGTAGCTCTGTAAAGTTCTACAGAGCTCTGTAGAAGTATGTGGAGATCTGTGGCATTACAGACAGCTCCACTGAGATCAGTGTAGCTCTCTGAAGAGCTAGGGACAGCATGTCTGCTATGACGAGGTCCACTGGGACTTGTGAGTTATGCACAAAGGAATATGTGTTTTAACATTTGAAGACATTTAACTGCAACCCCTATTTTCACTTTCAGTCTACAGAGAGCTGACCCTGCCTGCTTCTTGTGTGTATGTGTATGAAAGAGAGAGAGATTATAGTTCATTCTCCCTCTGTTCTTTCGTCAATCCTGCCTCTAGGGAGCTTGAGAGATAAAAAAAGTGTTTTACATAAAACACTGCCCAAGACTCTATCCCACCCCACAGTAAATATTATTGGCACTAAGAATATCCGCGTGTTTCCTGACTTACAGGCACGTGCTTTTGTACACACACACATGTGCACACACGGGTACGTTTATGAATCTGAGTGGGACTGCCTCTTGCCTCACATAAACTGTAGAGAAGTGAAGGCCGATGGCATTGACATTAGGTGTGATAAACACACACAAAATGTAACATCTCCAGCCCCCCGTTCACTGTGAAACCCTGCAAAAGCCTATTTCTGTAAACAGTAGGGACGCTTTAAGAGCTTAGGGACATTCAGGCTTGCACTAACATTCCCGAGTGTGTAAACTGTTTGGTGAGACGGACAAGCCTGAAAGGTTTGTTATGTTTTCGCATCAAGATGCACTGTTCATTGAATGTCCCACAGTGGAACCTCTGACAAGTGACAGTGAAAACCAAGCTGCAAAGGGCAACACACAGGCTATCTGCAAAATACATAATGCTTTATGACCTGCGTATCAACATTTAATGCTCTTCTGCTCCCTAGTGGCCAGTAATAGAAGTGCATGCAGTTACTGCTGCAAAAGCCTATATTTAAAGACTTTCTCTGCTGTAAAATAAAGAAGGGAGCTATACAGTAACACTGATGAACAGCTTTCAGCTGAAGCCAGTACTCTTATTATACACACACTGAATGGAGTGGTCTCCTGTTGTGTATTACTACTTAGGCCCAATTATGACTATTTATAAGCAAAGACAAGCAGAGACAAACGATGCAGTGGCAAGCAGCTGCAGAAAGAAAATGCCAGCTCATAATCAGAAAAAAAGATAGTTAAGTGCAATTTAATCACCCATTCTTCATTCCGATCGGGAACTTTCTTTCCTAATTTTAAACAATACACACTCTCAGAGAAAGAATCCAAAAACATTTCAAATGTAAAATCATTTAATAAATAACCAAAAGCAGCCAGAAAATAAAGTCCAACAAAAACAGATCATAATAGAGTCAAAGAGGCACTCAGAGAAAAGGTCAAAACGTTTTGTTGCTTGTGCGTGTCTTGTGCAGGTGAGCAGGTAAAACCAGGTCAAAAAAAGGAAAGAATAAACTCAGTGTGGCTTAAAGAATGCCTGATCAATCTAGTAGGCAAGGTGCTGAATCAGGAAGTGCGTACATAGCACACATTGTCAACAGTAGCATGTTATTTACCTGTCAGTCACCACCGTAGGTGTAAAAGCTTCCGCTCCCTCCCACTGCCAGCTCACAGATACAGAAGGACTGACAGGTGCAATGAGCTGTGCCATCCAATCAAATAAACCTCCCTCCATTTACCATTCTACATGTAGAACAGATGCAAACTCCAGCGTCCACTCATTTAAGACTAAACATCACATAGTTTTGTTTGATTGGATACTGTGGGTGTATGTAAGAAACGTATAAGAATACTTGAAAACATTTTCACAATACATGAGATGATTTACAGTTTTTATTTTTTCTGATTTAATAACAGACAGAAAGCTCCAGGAGTGCAAGATTTAAAAAAAATTAATTATATTTAAAACCCTAAGTTCACTCCGAAAAGAGCACTGTGATGTTAACGATTATGCATGGTCATATTGCCCATCTGTATTTGATGCTTTATGCAAGCATATGCAAATATTTTTAAGTATAAGGTTTACAGATCTACAGTATACAGAATAGCACATACAACCTGCAGTGTTATATAGAGTCTTTTTTTCTCTCACATGCACACACACACACTCACACTTCCACTCACCTGTCCATGTTGATGACAAAATGCATTAAAGACAGCTGCATCGAACAGTTCCAAAACCCACACACTTACACTTGGGCCTGGTCTCACACACGCACACACTGAGCAAAAGAGGAAGGACGCAGGAGGTTAGATGACAGAGAGAGAGCGAGAGAGAGACAGAAAGAGAGAGAGAGAGAGAGAGAGAGAGAGAGAGAGAGAGGGAGGGAGGGAGGGAGGGAGGAGTCTGGGTGTCAGGCACAAGATGCGTTCCACTGCCTCCACACACAGACACACACACAAACAAATTCTCCCACACATACACACACAAAAACATACACACACGAGGCTGTGTGTAGGCTCCCAGCTGCCCTCTCTTTCACAGCAGTGCATAAAGCTCGCACTATCTCCACTCACAACTCCCTTTAAACTCAATTAGCCTATCAACTGCTCTTTCTCTCTTTATATCCGCCTCGCTCCAGCGTTCACTCGCTCTCTATCTACTTCTCTCTCCCCGTCTACCGCTCTTCCTCTCTTTCTCTCCCTCACTTTCAAGTTCAAGATAGCTTTATTGGCAGCACTGTATCAGATACTGCACTGCCAATGCAATATGACAGTAACAACAATAACAACAACAAAATACTACAGCAAATATAAAAGCTATAATTATAATTAACTAATAATTATTTTTATTATAATATTTGGTTTAAAAAATGTTATAAATCTATATATTTACAGACATCAGACATAAGGTGTAGTGGTGTGGTTCAGTAGAGCTGAAGAGTAGGATCTCACCTATTCCCCTCTCTGTCCCTTATTCTCTCCTCTCCTCTCCTCTCCTCTCCTCTCCTCTCCTCTCCTCTCCTCTCCTCTCCCCTTCTCTCCTCTCCTCTCCTCTCCTATCCTCTCCTCCTCTCCTCCTCTCCTATCCTCTCCTCCTCTCTTCTCCTCTTCTCTCTCTCTCTCCCTCTTAGCAGCTGAGCTAACCCAATAAAATCATAGCTCATGCAATCGCTTAACCTTTTCCAAGCCCTTGAGAGGCGGACTGTTTTTCCCTGCCAAACCTACCCTCCGCAACATACGCTATATTTCTAAGGCCGCCGCCTCCTCATGCACCGCATAAACCATCACAACTGTGTAAAGTGCAGTGCAGGCTAAGAGAGAAGGCCCAGGGGCCTTTCTAAAGCATGCTGGGAATGGACTATGCATTCAGGCAGTAGCTGACTGACATTTGAGGCCCATTCAGTGCTCAGGAGCATGTGAGTGCAATTACGTTGTGTTAGTGTTTGTTGGTCTTGGGCCTGTCCCGAGTAGGTCTACGACTGGCCCAGAGAGTATGAACATGAGCAGGGAAAGGGGGAAGGAGGGCAAGAGGGAGAGAGAAACAACAGAAAGGAGGAGAACATTAGATACAAACAGTTTGAAGAACTCGTATTACAGAATTTGACTTGACCTCGATATGCGAAAACGCTTGTACTACTCTACCTGTTGGATGACATTTTTCATATTGCAGACTCTAACATTTCTGTGCTCTCTCTCATACTGCTATCTGCTGCTGTTAATGGGTTCTCTGGTTACACAAGCTATGCTGCTGATTCTCTGGAATAAAGCATGACAGGCAGCATTCCTCAGAGTTCTTCTGCATTTTCGTTAAAAACACACAATGCTGAAATCTTTACAGCTTAGAAATGATGTATCAAATAAAACAAACAGAGAAAGGAAACCGGCTTATTTATGACATATGAATGTGGATTTCAACAAACTCAAACACCCACAAAACTCAACACAGGATAGGAGGATTTGTAAATGAGATCACCGACTCCTGCGTGAAAGGACTTCATACACACAGTGCAATGCTTGCTCTTATTCTATGTCACTCTAACCACTTCACCCTGACCTACAGCTAATGGAGAGTCTGCTGAGTGATTCCATAAAGAACTTGTGTGCGTGTATGTGTGTGTGTGTGTGTTTGTGTGTCTTTCTCTCACTGACAAGCCTCAGGGCATCCCACAATGCCCTTCTTTACCCATACACCCACTCACATAACCCTCTGTCACCACTATCCACTATTAAATCTGCTACTTATCAGAGAGCCAGAAAGAGAAAAAGAGAGAGAAAGGGAACGAGAGAGAGAGGAAAAAGAAGGCATGAAAGAAGTAAAATAGCAGTAGCAGAACAATAATCAGAAAAGCTAGATCCACTTTAGAGCTGTCAATAATATAACACTAATCAAGTTATTGACTGATTACTGATGTATTTGGACGAAGAAGTCTTTGGATTTTTAAAACTGATAATAGCACAAATGAACTGAGTAAATATACAATGTATGCAAGATTCCAGTATCCTCTAATGGAAAACAACCAACCAGGAAGCATTAAGATTTCAATAAAAACAGTCATAACATTTTAGTTATAACTTACATATAAATCTAAACTAAAATGCATATGAATACTTATGCCTAGCAGTAGAGCAATTTAAAATATGTTTTATCATTATGAAAACTGTAAATATGTAAGCTGTAACCTCACTTCTGTTTAAAGAAAAAAGAGTAATGCAGCTTAACTAAATGACAAGGAAACATAAGATGTAGAGAAGCACTGGGATAAAAGATTAGAGAGTAAGACTTTAATCGACTGCCTGGTACTGCAAGAGCAGTTAGAATTTGTCTCGTCTCATAAAAGTAAAAGTTATGCATGTGTTTTTTATATGTGAAATGCATTTCAAACACATTCCAGAAGCATTCTAAACAGCATTAAAGGGACATTAAAAAACAAAGCACTATTCTGCTTTCTTCACTGAGTGTTAAAAGCTACTAAACTCTCAAAGAAAAAAGCTGTAGGCAGAAGTTACCCTAGACAATATGACTAATAACTACACTGAACCTTTTTTAGGCAGTAGGGGAGTTGTGGGCAAGCTTACTGTCATGCAGTTGTGTGCCAGTTCTCACCCAATCAGCTTTAGTTAAATGTTGATTAATAATATCAATAATATACTGAATTCAAAATGCTGGCATAAAAGGGGTTATGTATGTGAAATCACAATGGGCGGAGGTCACTGCAATTACACTCACTGAGTGGCAGACTAATTTAACTGTGGTCCATGGACACTGACATAAGTGTCTATATGCATCAAAATCATATATATATATAATGATCAGACCTGATTCCTGGCCACATGTCAGTGTCCATGAACCACTGATTCTTAAATTTTAAGTGAAAGTGACTCAAGGGTACCTCAGTAGTGCCCAGGCTGGGACTTAAACCTGCAACCTTCAGGTCCCAAGAGCAATGTCCTAACCACTAGACCTCCACTGCCCGCAACAGGATCACTGTCGAGTCCAGCTACATCTAACTGAGGTGGGTTGAATGAAGCCATGTTGCAGCATGTTTTGCTTTTCGGTCTGACTGAGCAGGCGTGTTCCAGTGGGAAAAGGACATCATTGCGTAATCAGTATAAATCATTAAGATACAAACAAAGCTATTCAGAGTGCCTCAGTGAGAAATTCTCTATTCTACAGAAAGTCTAAATTATATGATTTATTATTATATTATTATTATTATTATTATTATTATTATTATATTATATTATATTGTCAAAAAAAACATTGTTTTGAGAATGTTTTGCATAAAATGTATTTTCTAATGCCACATATGGGAGAGAGGTACCCAAAAAAACATCTACCCCTCAAAAAATTTCATATGTTTACAAAAAAGATTTATCAGTATTAAACCATTATCAACAAATTACATAAAAGCTTAGAAGACAGAAGGGAACTATTTATTATTTTGTTTAGTGCAATATAGAAAGTAAAACATAACTTTCTTTGCATTTATATCCTTAAAAATTACTTCATAACTTTATTTTGACTAATTATAAAATTTTGAAGTTCAGCTTCTTATGAATTGTTACTCTTCACATTTAACAAAGCTGGCTAAGCTGGCATTATGTTTACTAGTAGCAACCAAAGATTAGAAGTTCTGCATACTTGAGTATAACCTAAAGAACAAGAGTTGCTCCCTCTGCCCACAAATCAGTCGTTTACTGCATAGCTGCTAATTAGAGAATGGGGGAAGGTACTGATGTGAACCTTGTGGCTCATATCCTAAATGGAGGAGGAAGCTATGATGTGAGGTCTACTCTTGGCAAGCTGCTGGCCTGTTACCACACAGTTACACAAGCAGGCAGGGCTGTGGCTTCTCTGTAGCACTGGGAGGTGTGTGTGGTCAGCGAAGAGACTCTTAATGTGGGCCTGCAGCATCCAAGACCCAAGTGTGCAAGGACAAGGAGCCAGAGCCAGAACACACACTACAAAGGGTGAGCAGAATGTGAAGCATGGGGTTCAGGCACAAAAAGACAGGTTAGATACACGCATACACGAACAGGCACACACACACACACACACACACACACACACACACACACACACACACACACACACACACACACACACACACA
>JBBPDA010000013.1:222903-236076 GCA_037974385.1 Arnoldichthys spilopterus
CACACACACACACACACACACACACACACACACACACACACACACACACACACACACACACACACACACATACACACGCACAAAACACAACACAAACACAGAGAAGAGGAGCAGATGAGCCGTGCTGAAAGATGCATACGTGTCAAGGCTCTCAATACAAAAACATCTCCAGACACCAGCAGAGACACACAGTCATCCAAACATCCACATGTGTTGAGGCAGAAGGATTCCAGCTCAAACCTCACTAGCTGCAGCAGAGTAAACTATGGTAAAGTGTGTATCCCACCAGCATTATAAACTAGCACAACAGTGTGGCCAGTCTAAATCCCCTGGAACACTTAGAAATGTTCTGGAAGACCAAGAGTTTTCCACAGACTCTTGCCACTGGCAAAAGGCCACATACTGTAAAAGACAATTAGATCTGATCTTGGATCTGCATCTTCTAGCTTTAGTGTGTTAAAATAAAGAGTAGGGACCCGATTGGCATAAAGAAAATGCAGTGCTGAAGAGCTGGAGGCCTGAACTTCTATGTCTTTCAGACAGTTCCTTTCCTTACTCTACTACAGCACTTTTTGGACACACACATTTCTGATGCTAGATCAGTGACAATAAAATGCTTTGTAGCCCACATACAGGAGTATTTCCTCAGCCAGCACTTTGGCGGATGTTAAAGGCTCATTTACTGCTTAGTGAAGTTCAATAATAGCTTGAAAGCTGGAGTAAATTTCAGACAAATGGAACAATGAGTATCCTTGGAGCACAGGCATGGCTGAAAAAGGAGGTGAGAAAAAAAACTGAATGTGGCTGTTTTGGAACAGATAACTGAGATAAATAACATTTCAGTGAGTGTGGAGCTATGGAAAGTCTCAGGAGAACATGAGCAGAAGCAGGTTAGAATAGTTCCATTTTCTCTATTTTTTGAATTCACACTTCTCTTCGAATTTAAAAATATAATTATAATGAGTAAAAGAAAGAAATCTACAGTTCACTACATTTTGGTTATCCACCAACAAAATGTCTTCAGAATTAAAAAATCACATTACAGCCCCTTGTTTTCCTCTGACTACAGGTGGAACAATACAGTCAACTCACGGTTCAGTTCAACACACGATTCAAAGCTTACTGTTAGATACATTAACAATATTTTCAAAGACTGAAGCTAGGATCTCACTGCTCATACGTTTACATTTAACTTCTTGTGTAAAATAGAATAATTTTCATTTCTGCAGACTCAAGCAGTGTGATTTTACACTCTATCAATTCAATTCAATTTATGATACAGTATTCACAGTTCAAAATTCTCACAATATTTAGAATGAAGTCTGAATTACAAAAACTGATGCCTGTATTCAGTCATGTTACAATCTACTAATGAAACTAGAGCTGGAAAGCAAGGGGAGGGAGATACGTAAACATGCTCGACTAAGCTTTTGATTGGCACTGGTTGAACACTAAAACATTGCAGTTACATCAAATATCATAATTCGCACAGTGCTTGTTACAGTCATACAGTCATATTGTGCAAACTATCACAATATTCTACTACATTGTTATACCTCTACCTCTGACTTTTAAATTTTATTTTATTTCAGAGTAAAAGAATTACAAACATTACACACACTTAAAAAAAATTGAGTTTCTATGCCAGAAAATGATGGATAGACTCAAGACATTGTAACTGCACTTACAAGCATTGGCAATAAGCCAGTTTATTATTTTAATTAGGAGAGATCTGTGTTTCAATTTATTATAAGCAAGTGCACTCATGCTGTATTTGAAAGGTGCTGAGACACCTGTACCAAAACATAAATATGCATGAATTCATTGTATTGAACAACCAGTTGTATTTTCCTTTCAGGGTAAAACTTTATTTAATATCACATAAATAGGTGGTTTTGTTTGTTTGTTTAAGAATGAAAAGAGATATGAATGTTATTTATGTTTGGCTAATTAAAAACCTATGAAAAGTGATTTATGTCTTTATTCAGCCCACATAGTTCTTCTGGTTAAAAACAAAGCTAAAAAAAATTAAATAATGAGTCAGTTTTGCTGGAAGGAAACTGGAACTTGCCATAAAGTTCACAATGGGTGCATGCATCCCTCACTTTTTTCTTCATGCGCTTTCTGGAAAGAAGCTTTCACCTTTACTTAAACAAATATTTCATTGAAGCAACAATTCATTTACTTTATGAGTTTAAATTGCTCTCCTTACCTCCAAACAGGAGGGAAGCAAATGAGTGCAGGAGAAAGGGCTGTTGTATTGGAACATTTTGCTCCTCAGTGGGTCACATGACTATGGATTAATAAGCGAAGGGTGAGTGGAAAACATCTGCTGAGCATTATGGGCTGTTGGGGGACGCCCTTATGCCTCTCACCCTGGTGACTTATACAAAAGTGCACGCACACACACACACACACACACACACACACACACACACACACACACACACACACACACACACACACACACACACTTTCCTCTCCTGAGAAAAAAGCCTGGATCATCAGCACCATTTCTTCACTACTCCTCAGTCCCCTATATCCATCCACCCCTTTCCCTCCATATATCACACTCTCTGGAAAGAGCACTCAAGTCAAACGCAGAACCAGTATGAGCTGGCCATGATGGAAAAAAAAGAGGTTTTCATAACACAGTGATGTAAGCCCATCTATCCACTCTCATCAAACTCATTTAAACCAGCAATGTGATCGATCCAAACTCAGAAGGAAAACCAGAGAACACTGTTTACATGAAGAGAGAAGGGTGATGTCACAACACATTGGGAGAAAAACACTAGAAAAATGCTTTAAAGTGATTGTTACAGCTGTGAGATCATCACACAAATCCTATTAGCACAAGGATTAAATGTACAATATTAATATCTTGATAAGTCAAATGTATCACTTTCACTCTCGCATTGCTGGTCATATAGATCAGTTACATTAACAAGCTGAGAGCTGCACTGATGCCAAACAGAAGAAATTTTCATAGGTCACAGAGCATGTAATATTTAATTAGGTTTGATTACCATTAATTGTTGAAATCATTGAAAAATATTGAAAATTTGCAGTAGTAAATGTCTGTTCCACATCTATATAATAAACTTTCAAATAAAGTAACTCGTCATTTCAATTAACAAGTTTGGCATGGGCCAAACCTTTTCCTTGGTTTGGTTCTTTCTGTGAAGTGTGATTACTCCGCCCTTACTCCAGGTTCAGTAAACAAATAAATCATTGTTTTATAACAATTGTGGGCCTATATCTGCTTCCAGGCGAGCCTTAGTTCAGTTGGCTTCTGGGGGAAATGCATTTTTATGATTGCACAAAGTATACTAGGAAATTTGACATTAGAACATGCTTTTCTCAAAAAAAAAATCCCAAATAAGAAAAAGTTGGGACAGTATGGAAAACGCAAATAAAAAATGTAGTGATTTCTAAATTTACTCTGACTTGTATTTCATTGCAAACAATATGAACACAAAATATGACATGTTTTGTCTGGTCAAATAACAAAAACACAGGTTTAAGGTTGAAGGTTGAAGCTTTGGTGGTATAAAAAGTTGTCATTAAATTCTAACACAGTAATATAACACAGCATTTTACATGAGACACCACACCACAAGAGTTCAAAAGACTAATGTCCTGCAATTAACTTGGTTAAAGTCATTTCAGTGACACAAAAATCACACCTGATTTCTCCAGTTAGTCATTTCCTGACCTTGCCACTGAATTCCTCTGAGCAGGTGATTAGTCAGCAGCCTCAGCCAACATTCTGAAAGTCATTCCAGACTGATTTCCTGCTGTGGATGCCAACAGAGAGTCAGAACGAATAAGAGCCAGCATTCCATTTCCAGAGGCTAGCTCAGAAACTACAGGACACAACCTGCCCTCGCTCACAGATTTAAGACCAGTTTACACACCCCCACTCTGAACCATAACTATTATTAGTGAAACCCTACCGCTGACCTCACATCAGTATGATTATAGCAATTTCTACTAATGTGGATACAAACGCTCCTGGCAATGGGCCAGAGGTGCTGCTACTCCAGCATGCTCATGGCATGTCTCCTGTCCCCAGGAGCAAGCCCGCCCAGCGCTGAAACAGCAGAACAAAACCTGCCTATGTTGCTTTACCCCTCAGCAGTCGGCACTAAAAATAACAGCAAACAGAAAAACAAACACTAGGTGAGTGGTCAGGTAAACCTGCCAACTATGAGCTAATGACACCAGGCAGGAGGGCAATCTAAGAATATAGCCAAAACATTACCTCAGCATAATACACAAATCAGGTGTAACATTAAAACCACCTGCCAAATATTGGGCTCTCAAGTTCTCTGAAGGTGTGCTATGGTATCTGGCACAACAACGCAGATTCTTTAAGTAATGTAATTTGCAAGGTGTGGCCTCAAATAATTAGTCTAGTTTGCCCAGTACACATCACAAAAACTCAACTGGTTTGACATCTAAAGAATTTGGAGTCAACATCTTGAACTCTTTGTCACGCTTCTAAAACCATTCCTAAACAAGTTTGCAGTGCCATTAGGTAGTACTGCTGTCACAAAGAGGGATACTTGGTCTGCACATTAACACAGTAAGCTGCTATGCCCTGTGTGTTCTGGCACCTTTCAGTAATAGGCAGCATTAACTTTTTTAGCAGTTTGTGTTACATTACTGCGAAACTAAAGGGTCCAGCCTTTGCTCCCCATATGCATCAATGAGATTTGGACACCCATGACTCATGAGTCACCGGTCCGTGGGCTGTCCTTCCTTGAAATCTTTTGCTAGGTACTAAGCACTGTATACTGAGAACACGCTGCAAGACCTGCTGTTTTAGAGGTGCTCTGACCAAGTTATCTACCCAGCACAAATTGGTCCTTGTCAAGGTCCCTCAGGTTCTTACGTTTCTTACGTTTTCTTACGTTATTTTTCCTGCACCCAACACATCCCAACCCTTAATATAAAGGATGAAATTGGCAGTGGTGGCCTAGTGGTTAGGACATTGCACTGGGGACCTGAAGGTCGCAGGTTCAAGTCCCGGCTCAGGCACTACTGAGGTACCCTTGAGCAAGGTACTGTCCCACTACTCTGCTCCATGTCTTGGAAGTCGCTTTGGATAAAAGCGTCAGCCAAATGAATAAATGAAATTGAAACAATCAATGTTATTTACTTCACCTGTCACTGGAATTAATTCTGTGGTTCATTGGTGTATGATGGGAGTGTTTAAGGTCTTTGATATGAATCTAAAGTTAGGGACAACATATCATATTGCCATCACATTGCTTTTCATCATATTAAAAACAACTTGTTGTAACAGTGTTAAAGACTGCGGGGCTGGACAATTTGGATAAAACATCCTAAGCATAATTTTTGATCAATTTTGCAGCACATTCTTTTTTTCCAGATCGGAAGCTTAAACACTAAAAACATTGCGACAGACTACCAGGATTGCATTGTTAGGTTATTAAGGCTTAAGACATGCTGAATAAGCATTATTATCATTTGAAAAATATTCAAACTGTGATTTTTACTTAAAATGATTAATCCATCAGATCTGCTGACATTACTTTGACCAAAGTTATCTCATGTTGGTCGGGCATCACAATGCAGATAAAAAAAACTATACATTGTGCAACCCTTGTTAATGTACAAGCAGCCTTCAAGAACACCTTGGTCCAGTCAACAAAACTGTACTCTGTGAAATGGGCATGGCTACAAATCACCCAAAACATTTATTTAATTGCACACCAACAGTTTCAGATTCAGGAATAAAACAATCCTGAAATATACAATTACATTAATATATAATTTCTCGACAACTGAAAATCTGCCCTCAGTATGTAAACATTTCCTGTCAAATTGACCAATACATGGTCCAAATCGACTTGGAATACAAAGGAAACAACATTGCTTTCCTTCTAATATAAAGTTACCAACTTGGAGATGAGATACTTGAGAAAAGCTCTGTGTTTTTCATCAACATTGCTGTGTGCACAGGTGGCTGTGGCTAGCCACAACATCCATAAATCTTGTTCAAAGTTTAAGGTTCAAAGAACAAAACCTGTGGCCAATGCTTCAGTCTTTCGTCTGGCACCTCAGTTTTAAGTTAACTGAAACAACAGTGTGCTAACCGGACACTAGTGCTTTCTTTTAATCTGTTTCCAGAAACAGAAAACAGAGAGAGCATCAAAGATGAGCTTAGCCTTAACATTCAGCACTGGTCCCTTGGACCACTATCAGACAACTCCCAGAAACAAGTTTCATGAAATATGGATCAAGTGAAACACTAACAATCTCAGCCAGGGAGCCGAAAACATCCTGTTCTCATTCATCAATGTAATCAAAGTCTTCATTGCTACAGTTCTAAATATTACACTCACATTAAGGCTTTACTTACATTTTGCAAAATAATGGTCTTGCCATTAACAGAAAACAACCTCTGAAGAAAAACATATTTAAACATTTGCTTGAAAATGTCTAAAGATGAATACCTGCACAGCCTTTTCAGTCCACCATTAGATCCATAATATTCTACTCAAAGAAACGCTTTCATTTCTGGCCATGTCATGTGATGGTAAAACCAGAGCGAGTCCACACTTATTGCCCAGAAGGCATGGCTGAATACTCGCTCTTATTCTTACATACTGTCTCTCTTTCTTTGATTTTTCCCCAAAAAAAGAAAGGATGAAAAGAAGTGCAGATGTTAAATCAGACTGTAGGCATGCAGACAATGTGTGACCCAGCAGTAGAGAAAATACACAGCTGTTTAATGCAAAAGACAAGCCTCAAGAGTGACAAAAACATCAGCTAAGTTGACCATGCAGGAGACCGGTTGTGTTTATACAGTAGGCCATACGGGATAGGCAGTAAGACAAAAATATAACCACTTTACAGTCACACATGTTATAATACAGAAATCATTATTAGAGTACCACATTTCCTATGAAAATGCTATCAAAATAAATGTGATTTATACTATTTACATACATACTTAACATCACTACATACAAATTAGCAGCTCCAGATGGCTCTTGAACTTCCACCAACATCAGAATTCAAACTCATAAATAGTAAACCTTTTGGAAGACAATCTCTTCCAAACCTCCTTTTATAAAGGCATTCAGCTGAATTAGGATTCAAATCCCTGTGAACACATACACACACTGTAAGTACCAAATTTAATCCCTGCATTAAATCCACCCAGACATACCATTATTGAACACAAACACACAAACACACTCACACACCCGGGAGAAGGGGCAGCTGCCTGCAAGCTTGCTTCTCTAACATATTTTACTTCTAAAAGCTTCAGTTCTTTGAGTAAAACATCACTTTGTTCTAAAGTAAGGGAAAATTGCTTAGAACGTAGTAGTAAAATACAATATTACTGGTTTGCAGTGCAGTTGGTCAAGTGTTCTTTAAGTACTGACTTTATTTACAACATGCTAAGAAAAACATACTGTAACACAGTTTATCCCAGTAGCAATGAATACAGTCATCGTACCGTAATGGTTGGGTTCATTTCAACACACCTATTTAGTTCATTTGTTCATAAGCTACAAAGTGACCACAACTCTCCTTTCGTTATCATTCCAGTGCATTCAGAATACTTAATCTCAGTTATAAACATGGTATTACATTAAAATTTTGATTACATAATTAGTTTGCAGTGTAACATATAAAGTTTGTGATGTAATGTTGTTCTAAGCCAAAACCAAAATCCATGGTTCAACAGTCTATAGTTCAGAGTTCATGTGATGTGAATTGTCAGTATTTCTTTGTCTTACCAAAAGAGTATGCAGCTCTGTGTTCTAGAGTGTGTTCTATGTGTAGCCTGCTTCAAATTGTAGTTTCTGTTAAATTCGCTTGAGCCATTGGATTCTGATGGAGGTTAAATGTGCATGAGTCAGCTTCGAAGTGGACCACATGAATAAAGAAACAAAGGCAAAACTTTGGGTAAAACACAGTTAATTGCAATTTTGACAGATAGTTTCTTCTCGAGTAACAGTGACACTAGCTCTAGCCATGACCAGGTTAATGATTAAACATGAATGGGCAATTGGCTGCTGTGCTGAGAGAGACAGTTTGTTGTTAAGGCACTGCATATGGTTGAATCTTCACCTCACATTTGCAACGATGTTGTAAAAATACAGAATTTTAGAAGTAATACAAGAAAATACTTCCTTCAAAATACTACCTTTTGCACATCTTGCATTAAAGTTAATAAATATCAGAAGTTCAACATGATAAAAGCCAAACCATGTCTCAGAAACCCCTGAACCAAACCGCGAAAAGGATGAACCGTTACAGTGTACATATGCGTTACAGTGTATATGTTTAGTCTGTGTGAGAGTATTTGGAAATTGCGGATCAGTCGCCAAAGCTGAGACTGCACCACAAATAGACAGAGGCAGAGCACAGCATTGCTGGTTAATATACACAACACAGACACACACACACACAATTTTTTTCTTTAGTAATAAATCACATTGACTGTTTTCAAATATCTCACTGTCTCACACACATGCTAACCTCTGAAGAAGGGCATGGTGAATGAAGCCTCTGAGCTCTTCGCCTCCACCTGTCTCCCCTGTCCTGGAGACCTCCTTCGCTTCCACCGCATCGCCGTATATGCACAAAAGCACACACAAACACTTTCACAGACAGACACACATGCTTACACCAACAAACAGTGGCTGTTGATTCTCCGTGTTGCTGGATGTGTAGGTTGAGTTGTCAGTCCTACAGTCACTCCACAGCCTAACAGAGTTCACAGTCAGAGAGAGAGAGGATACTGCTGTATGCATCTCTCTCCATCTCACTCTCTCTCTCTCATTAGCTCTGCGCCTCTCCATACACACTGCAGCAAATTCTGCAGCGTCAGCGCCACACCACAGCTCTCTCACACACGTACAATCACACACACTTGTAAAGGGCACGACTCCATGCTATAGCAGATAAACCAAACGGTGCAAAATTATCACAGCATATGCAATCCAGCATAGACGATAATGGAGCAAACAGCATGAGCAAACACCAAAAAAGTGTAAAACAGCTCACTTTTGCAAATGCACACCTTTGGGTATTTGCCAAGCTTGTCTGGGGCAATCCAAAAAGCAGATACCCCCAAAACTCTCTTTTTTGCTGTTATATTGAGTTTATGTTAGCAATTGCTTCCTTTGGTTTGATTGGTGAAAGCAATTGTTTGCTTGTAACAAACATGTTTAAAGCAAGACAGTGGGCCAATGTAAGGTTCTGACAAGGGCCAAATATTAATAGCTAGATGACTTGTTGGATGTTCCCAGTGTATAGTGTTTGTCACTTAACAAATGAACGAACTAAACCATGGAGCAATGGAAGAAGATGGGCAATGTTCTGCTGGCAAGCCATTTGGTCCTGCCATTCATGTGGATGCTACTTTGACATGTACCACATACTAAAACATTGCTGTAGATCAAACACACACCTTCACAGCAAAAGTATTTTCTACGGTCAGTGGCCTCTTTTAGCAGTAATGCATCCTGCCAAACTGCAAAAATTGTTCAGCAATAGTTTGTGGAACATAACAAAGAGTTATGTTAATGATTTGGCCCCTTAATTTAAAACTGATCAAGCATCTGTGGGATGTTCTGGGCAAACTAGTCCAAACCACCTCACAGCTTTTTTCACAAATTTTAAACCAGGCAGAAAATAGATCATATTGAGAAAGCACAATTCTAAAAGTATTTCTACAAAAATACTGAAAATACTTTCTGACTAAATTCTTTCTCACTAGTTATGACTGTTGTAGGAATATAATGAGATTATTTAAAACAAATCCGAGACCATTTAAATGTTTTAAGTAATTCATTTAGTGTCCAAACCACTTCTTCCATTTCGGGTCGTGGGGAAGCTGAACCCAGTCCCAGATGACTACGGGCCCAAGGCAGAGTACACACAGGACAAGAGGCCAACCCATCATAGGGCAACACTAAGACAGACTGTTGTAAATAATTGTGTAATGAATGTAGAATATGATTCCATTATACAATTGAAAACAAAGATTGGAACATAAAAAATACCCAGCAGTGGAGTAATAAAGAAATAATTTCACGCCATAAAGTTACTTAAAACACAAACAAAATATCTAAAAATTGGTTACAAAAATATATAGTGCTTTGATATTTAAATCAATTGATTTAAGATGGTTCATAGACTATCATAGGTACAGAGAAAAGTTGTGCTAGGACAGTGATCATATGTAAGCTCTGTAGTTATGAGAGTAATGAACCAAAGTGTGAGCTCACATGTGGGCCCTTAGCATTCAGGGAGTTAAAACGTTAAAAGGTGTTTTAGTGTGAGTTTCTGTCTTTGCCCCCTGCCGCCTGTGTCTGTGTTGTGGTCCCAAACACTCTAGAGGCTGGAAATCAGTAGCGATGGAAGCCTTTTTCAGGGAATATGTTTACAAGGCACCCGCAGTGAGGGACTGGAGGCTTGGGTTCTGTAGCTGGGGATACAGAATCAAAAACAAAACACTGAGGATTTAAAGACTGTGGCCATGCAGTGCCACTGTCGTGCAACACATCACAAGTGTTTACCAACAGGACCAGGAAGAAATGCTGCACTGTGTGTGTATGAGTGCCAGCACAAAAGGGTGGGGCTGGAGACCTGGGGTGAGCCGGAGTGCAGGGGTGCCTTCACACATACGGTCCCTATCATGCGAGCAGAATTAAAACTCAGTGTGAGTTTTCGAGTCGGCACTGTGTGTTCTTTTAGTGCCCACTCACACCTCACTTCCTGCACTGAGCAATAGAAACCTGCCAGCGTTGCGCAGCACTGTGCAGTTCTTCTCTATTAGACAGAACCAGGCTGATACAGAAATGATCTCTGACATAGATGCAGTCATCAACACTGGCACAGATTTAAAGCAGCTAAAAACATGAAAGATTTTTCTCCAGTGCTTTTAGTTACACAATTCTGCACTGATCTCTATGATTTTCAGGTGTCAAATATAATAGTCAATACATAAATGACATAATATATGTATTGTGGCAATTTTTGTAAAGGCATTTTCTGCAGCTCCTGCTGAAAGCACAATTGGCATAAACAAGTAATTTGCTTAAAAGAAAAATGCATGTAAATACCCACAATCTTTCAGGTTTTTTTTTTTTTTACTTCCGTTGCATATTTTAGGAATATTATGGATTGTTTATGTCTGTATGTATGAAATTTTACAGCATAAAATGTAGCTGTGTTTGATTAAATTCATATGCCCTGTATCCAAAAGAAATGAATGTAAGTAAATGTACCATATTGATCCTGGTTGTCAGCTGTAAATTCCTTTACCTATAGGAGCAGAAATGTAAGTATTAAATAATAAAAAAAAAACAAGTCACAAAGTGAGTTATTAGCATCCCACAATGCCTTTCAGTATGTTTGAAAGCTGTTATAGTATCACATTGCTGAATGTGGTTTTCTTATAGAACATTCAAAGAGATAGTGGTGATTTAACTGCAGGCTTTCTGCTCATAATAGTAAGTGTGTTAAATCTCAAATACTGGTCAATTTTACCAGTCAAATGATATTTCACATTTGGGTCTATAATCTACAGGGGAAGTTTTTAGTCTGTAGACCACAGCCCATGATTTAACCATGGTGGGAGTTTTTTTCACAAAACTTTATCACATTAAACACACATGTAACCATAATTAGGGTCAAGCTTACTGACTGGTCTGGCAAACTGATGTAACTGCATGACCAACATAACTGACATGTGTTTGATCACTGTAGTCAGTTTACCTTTTTGATCACACAGAATTTATCCCTCATGAGCAAATGGACACAGGCAGGAAATTATCCAGTATTTTTATGTGTTTACTATGTTACATGATTATACAGTCAAATGAAAGTCAAGAGGCTACCTTGATTACTGTGGTGTATTTGTTTGCATTTTGTTTGCAAGTCCGGGCCAGTTAAATGTCTTTGTGGGCTGTTCAAGATTTTTTTACCAATTGTGTGGGCCTGAAGCTGCAAAAGGTTAAGAATCCTGGATCTAGAGCATCTAAGTTTGTTTTCATAAAGCATAGTTCAATAGAGTCTATTTATTAGAGATACATAATGTAAACCATGTGTATGAAACCAGACCTACATTGAATACTTTAGGGGTCAAGCCACTTAAATTCCACTTAGAAAAGGAGAAACGGTTCATTTTTAAAGTACAGATGCTAAAAGCAGGCAGACTTTATGAAAGTCTGTCATGCTCCTATTGATTCTTCAACATTTCTCTGCATTTCTTGCCCCTTCAAACCATTCCCTCTTCTCTCTTCTCCACTCCACCGGGTCCCCAACCATCTGGAAATCATTCCCCATCTATTACGCCACTGTTTGTTGATCTTGACAAGGAGCCATTCTCCAATTAAAGATACATTCCTCTCCCTGTTAATGGTATATTGATAAAACACACCCAGCTTGAGCCACAGATGTAGACAAACTAAAATCATTCTGTCCAGACAGTGCACCACAGGGTAACCATCTTCACTGACCCAATAACACTGTGGAGATTGACCGAGTGAACAGTCAGTCAGGGCTACAAAAGCAACAAAGTTGAGACAGATACAGAGGACGTGTGAGTGTAGTGGGGGTGTTAATGAGATCATGGTCTGAAAAAACAAGTAAGGTTCCAAAACCTAGGTTGTTGGAATGTCTGTTTTTTCATAGTAACAGGAGCTACAATTCAGCATTTGACAGGGTCATGGATTTCTTGATATCAGGTGACCTCTACAACATTACCTGAGTTTAGGGCCGACAGTGGTCACATTCTCATCTCACTGGTGCCTCCTGAAGCTTTTATTTTATGCACTAATTCCACTGTCCTACTCAACATAGAGATTGCATGGATCTAATGCCAGGTATCTCTATTGGGTTCATATCAGCAAAAAATGCTGGTTGGGATATTGGAGGGGAATAACAACTGTGCAAACATAGCCTGAAACAAAACACAGTCTCACAGTGTGTGTTGTTCTGTTGTTATCTGCATCTTTTTTTCCTGTTGGGTAGTAGCATTTTTTAGTAGTTTGAGCCCGATAGTCTACTTTCAGAGGCTCAAAAATAGTTATATATAGTTGTATATACACACATGGACAAAATTGTTGGTACCCTTCAGTCAATGAAAGAAAAACTCAAAATGGTCACAAAAAT
>JBBPDA010000013.1:237576-248704 GCA_037974385.1 Arnoldichthys spilopterus
AAAGTTATTTCTGTGACCATTGTGAGTTTTTCTTTCATTGACTGAAAGGTACCAACAATTTTGTCCACGTGTGTATATATATATCTAAACCTGACACTTCTTCTGACCTTGACATTGTCAGATTTTATTTATATACATATATGTACGTTTATTTATTTGCATTTATTTTGTTTACTTAAGGATGAATGTACCTGTGCATAGGACTGTAATGGTAGCTGGAGAGAAGAGGGTTGGCATCAAAGTCTTGACTGGATTGGCACTGGGCTAGATCCACCACATTTTTGCCAGTCACGCTGTTTCTCAGTTTGGGGGGTCGGGGGGGAGGGGGTTAATTTTTAAAATTAAAAGAGCGATAATTAATGAAAACTCAATGGACAAAAAGATACAAATCAAAAAGTGCATATTATAACAGTGGCATAAAATGCTCAGTCAACTTAATGACAATAATATAATGTATGGCAAGCAGCCAAGGGGAAATTAATAAAAATCAGTCAGTATCTCTAACAGGCAACAGTCAGTAATACTATGCAACTGGTCTTTAACTGAAATTTGTACATTGTGGTCAACGTAAACACTGGCGGGTTGGCCTAACACATGCACAGATGTGTTGAAGTTCTCTTCACACACATCATTTGGAAATATTTCCAAACGTGCCAGCAATGTATTATGCACTGGTGTGTATGCAATATAATCACAACACGAATTGACCAAAATTAAATCACATCAGCTGATTGCTGAACAGGCTGTAGGAGTAAATATCTGATCCTGGCTGATTCCCATGGTGCACTATAACATACATCCCAGCTACAGCCAGTGAGCTGATCTCTCACTGGCACTCAGCTTTGGTTTTTCCAGCCAGCCAGATTACTGACCATCTGATACTGTCTCACTGCTTTGTGTTTATACTGGAAAAAACATTATAATACAGCTAACCAAATAGAGACAAGCATCACAATGAACACATATTGCTTACACATTATGTAATAAACACTAATGCTGTACAACATTTTGTTTAGAGTCATCAATCAATGACTTAAAACAGTGCGTTTCCAGTATATTGTGATTTAACTGAGCTGGAATATGTTAATAGAAGCTATGGGAATCATTTGGAAATTTGCTGTTAATAATTAACAATACAGTGCCCAGGGAACAATGTAGCAGGATGGTACCTTGTTTGAGCGTACCTCAGGGGTACCTGGGTTACAAAAGCATAGTTCTAACTACTAGCCCACATACATCCAAGATATCAATGTTATAGCAAAACCATCTTTCAACTGTATTTTTGTTTCTACAGATGCAGGTCTCTTCCAAACACAGATCAGCTGTGGGACATTGTAAGTGTGTGAACTCTGGTGTGAAGTGTGTGTGTCATGGTTGAAAGGAAGTGGAACTCCATGCTCTGTGACGATAGGAATCTGAGAGGAGCGAATAAAGTAAACAAAGGGCAAGAACCACAGTAAGAGAGAGGGAGGGAGGAACGGAGTGAGAGAGAGGTGGAGGGAGAGAGAGAGAGCAAGAGGGCGAGGGAGAGAAAGAGACCGCCTTTTCCAAAGCCCTGTCAAAACATGGTGAAGAAAAGGAACGGAACAGTATTTGGTAAATTAATGGAAAAGCTGATACAGCTGGTCCTACCATGTGTATAGAAAGTGCCCACAACATTTCCATCCACCTGATTGTGTTCTGTGAAGTATTCTGCACTTTTCAACACGTAGAGCTGATGGATGACAATACACACACATGAATACAAAAGCAATCCCTAAACTATACTGCCCATCAGAAGTTTGCAAACACATTCAGTCTTCTTTCACAATTTTTGTAATTTTTGTTTTCATGATTGTCTTGCATTTAAGCAACTTCACAGGTTGTGTTAACATAAAACAGCTATTTTGTATAAAAAAAATTATAAAAAACTGTATAATTCTTTTTGCAACCCTGAGCATTGTGTTAGTCTTTTGCCTAAATAATGATCTGCCGATCTTTTTTTCCACAATGTGAAAAATTCATTCACATATTCCAAATGATTTACTTCAGTGACTTTACTAGTCTGGGATTTGAACCAGCAACCTTTAGAGCACAGGGGCACAAGCATTGCCCCAAGTTTAATATTAGGTGATCAGAGTTTTTTCCCACAGTTGTTAACATTCACATTTACAATCTTATGGAAATAAAAGAAAGCAGAAATAATATTTACTGAGACTAGTCATGGACGTTGCGAAAACAAATTTCCAACAGGTCCTATAAGTAATTGAAACAATGAGTACTATTTGTTTATTTGAGCTCTAGCTGCCTTTACAGATAGGAGCTACAATGTTTATGCAGATAAAATTAATTACAAAGCATTTTTGCCAGTAAAATGGGTATTGAAATTTAACAAGATAGGACATTATCGGTTCCTACAGTTTTGCAATGGCGAGTTCTCATCAATTGGTTAAATTAATTACTGCAAACAGTAATGCTAAATTAAATGAAATTATTATTAAATTACTGTAAACTGATGAAGCAAACATGCTTATTTGTATTAAAACTTTTTGGGTGTCCCCAAACATTTGTTAGGCAGTGTAAATGCATGAGTGTTTCTGAAACATGAGTGTTGGCAATGGTGGTGTAGGTCTCAGCCCCCTCAATAACAATACAGAAACACTGGGACTGATATTGTGTTAACCTTCCCTGGTCTTTTGCCAGTTTTCAGTGCAAAAGTGCCAGAATAATCAATTTTGTTTTTTGTTTTCTTTTACACAATTTGCAAAGACCCTTTACATTGTTCATTTTTCATAAAAGCAGCAGTCTGATTAAAATCAGTTCGTTAAGAACGTTAACCAAAGTTTTAAAGGTAGTGCAATTTGTTTCAACAGAAACCATATGGACCTTTTCTGCATTGTTACACTGCTGTGTCGGAGTGGGAGTGAATACAGTGCAGTGGAGAGCCACATGGTGTGTGTCATCAGCCCCAGAGCCAGATACTCTGCAGCCAAGAGAATCTGCACCACTGGCCAGAGCCCCGGCAGGACACAAGAACAGGAAAGGCAAATTCTGTACTGCACATGTTCAACATAAAACACACATATGTGCTTGTTTTCAAACAAAGTTAGGACATGGGGACAGATTGAATGCAGATAATAAAAACTTCACTTTTTCAGTTTTATACAACAAAACCTTTGCTAGAAAGAACACTGATTATTCCACATTGACAGAACATTTTTATAATAACAAACACACCCACACACACTCAGTCACACTCCCCTCTGTAATAAAAACTTCATGACTGAGTTTATTCAAGCAATAACACTTATTTTCTTCTGATTCCGACAAAGCCTTAATGTAGCCTGCAGATTGACACACGTTTTGTTACGAAATGTTTCCCTGAGGCGAAGTGACTACATAATCAACACTAATGCAGTTACTGCTGCACTCAACATGACAGCCTGGCCATGTAGCTATGTAAATAAATGGTTTTCCCAGGAGAGAGAGAGAGGGAGAGAGAGAGAGAGAGAGAGAGAGAGAGAGAGAGAGAGAGAGAGAGAGAGACAGACTAAGTGAGCAAGAGAAAGAAAGAGAGAGCAAGAGAGAACTAGCTAGAGAACGAAAGGGAAAGCAGAGACGGAGATAGAACAGGAGAGCAAGAGCGAGAGAGCGAGAGACAGAGAGAGTGAGAGGGAGAGAGAGTGTGTGAAAGAGAGAGAGAGAGAGAGAGAGAGACAGAGAGAGAAAGAGAGAGCAAGAAAGAATGGGAGAGAGCAAGAGTGAGAAAGAGAGAAAGAGAGAAAGAGAGTGACAGAGAGTGAGAAGGAGAGAGCAAGAGAGAGAGAGAAAGAGAGAGAGGGAGTGAGTGACAGAGAGTGAGAGCAAGAGCGAGAGAGAGAGAAAGAGAGGAAGGGAGAGAGAGAGAGAAAGCTTTGGACCTGTTGCGCAACTGTTGCTTTTTGTTTCAGTTGACAAATTGATACCATTTGTGCCGTTTCGTCTCTGAAATGGACAGAAGGGCAAAGAAGAGCATTGGAGCATTAAAGGGCGATTAATGCATTCCTCTGCATGTGATGCCTCGGTGATGTCTTTAAGACAAAAAGGTTGATGTGGCTATCTTCTGGCACTTAACAGCTGGAATGTTGCCACGGCAACCAGAGACTGAGCCAAGAGAGCAACAGAGAAATAACATGATCTGAATCACAGAAAAAAAAGGTTTTCAGCGCACAAGAGCGGCCTCGGGCACACAGCCAAGGCAGGAAGTTGTTAATAGTTTCTTCTATGTTTCACCTGAATTTATCTTTCCCGCTAGAACGGTCTCCCTCACTTTGTTCAGACAAAGCCTACTCTCGCTTTCTTTCACTATCACTCTCACTCTCACCTACTCACTCTTGCACGCTCATTCCACTCCTTGCTCACTCCTCTAGTTCACCCTTTCTCTCCCTCTTTCTCTCGCCCTCTTTCACTTCACTTAGCCCGTTCCCTCTCTTTCTCCCCTTCTCATTACGAGCGCGTTTAATCTTTTCTACTTCAAAAAAGACACACTAGCTCTCCTCAGCCAGAAGAAAGCTATAGCAGCGTGTCTGTCTTCGGGGCAGGCTCCTGTCGCAGTTTGTCTTCAGACCCATTACTCCATTCATTATTAATCTCAAGGCTAGACTCTCTATAAGCATGAATGAGCTACATAAAGACCCTTGAGTGTTGAGGAAAAATAAAGTAGTACAGCTCAAGCTCCATATATGCGACTGGACAAAATTTTCCCAGTAGATAAATGGTAGAGCTTCAGCCTTCAGACCACACAAGGGCACGGATCACATTGAGGCACGTCGATCACGGTGATATGCCTTAAGTAAGAGCTGAGAACAGGCAGAAGGAGGAAGATGTCAGAGTGTGTGGGAAAGTTCAAGCTGTATATAGAGGTTAGAAGGAATATGGCCCTTATGCTTCATGATATTCTTTTGTATAGGGATACAAACACATACTCACACCACAATACACTGCTACATTCATGTGACTAGAATTTTACTCTCTTACACCACATAAACTCCACAGCAGTGAAGCGAATAATCACTCTGGTTAACCTCACTGAATCATGCATCTGATCTTGGATTAGTTATTGCTACTCCCTCTCAACTGCGACCAGGCCTGGTATCGCTGCTTTACATTGTCTTGTTTATTTGCAGTTGAATGCAGTGATATCTGGTTGGTTGTCTAACATGACCCTGTATTACATACTGATATCTAGCTGCCTACACAGTGTACCAGGTTATTACATAACACATTTCTTAAAGCATATATCATGGAAAACTAAATATTCATTGCTTTTTTTATTTCACTGAACTACTTTATGTTCAGTGTAGTATGTCAACCATTCACTTTAAAATGTGCACAGTCCATATATGGAAACTAAGCTGCAAAATAGCAGGTTAGCCCATACTAAATTCACAGTTTCTGTGATATCACAGGAACCAACAACCTCTTACCCTTTAATCAGCCTACAACAGTTTATAAGTGTTTTAACCTAACTGCCTTTAGAAGGGAAGAGGTCAGGGAAGAGGTCAGTTACTTATAGCAGTCTTAAATGTACAGCAGCAACAACAGCCTGTTTAATTGTAAAAGCTAAAAATTGCAATGTTGAGATAAGTTATGAGTGTTTATGGTATGTAAAACAGCCCAGACATCATAACAAAACCTTAGGGAGAGAAATATGAGTCCTTTAACAATGACATTAAAGTATGATTTGTACACTGTGAAGAATGTATGTAAATTTACAAGAAGAACACTGTAGTATTCCAAATATAGCAGATGGCTTGAAGATGTTCTTGGAGAAACAGATCAAGCTTCTTCTAGAACTTATTGGGTTATTTTTTACTCTATTTCACATGACATTTTAAATGTTATGCTTATTATAATTCCTATTTTACAACCACCATGATGGCAGAAAGTGTTATATTAAAACAGTTACTGAGTTACTGCCTCATCTTGTACGGGCATCGAACTAGTAATATGTGTATAAGATGTACTTGGTAAACAGTTTAATGTTGTCATAATTAATCATTTGATCATGCTGCTTCCTTTAAATAGCTCTACATAGCTGAAATTCAACATTATGTGCTATTTCTCTGAAACATTTATCAACAGTAAGTAAACAGTAAGTCTACAGTAGAGTACTGTAAAATGTAATTGTAGTATTTCCCTCAGAATATGAATTAAATTACAGTGCAAAGATGCTGTTTAAACAATAGCTTTCTGTAAATAAAAGAATGCAGTAATAATCTGTATATTTGAATCAGAGTTGTTAATTACAGTATCAACACAGTAAATAAAAATCACAATCTTGTAGAAACTGCTGCCAGTTAATTACTGTAAATTTACAGAGGCTTTTTACAGTATAGTGTGTCCTTTCAAATATAGATCAGATTAATTTAATTGACTCAGTAGCAGAGAATCACTGCTTTTGTTTAAAATTGCTGATTTGTAAACAAGGAGCATCCTAGTGTGGTTGGGTTATAACCAGCCAAGCATTTAGCACACACGCTTGAACCCCTGTTTGAATCCTTTGATTTTTTTCCCCACCCTGCTCTATATTCCTGAGATTCAAAACACACAAACAAGCAAACACATAATCAATGTCACTCTAAGGAAGGCTGATTCAATGCACAGCAGCAGACCAAAGCAAGAAGTCTGTCAAGCTGGAAATGAAGGTGGAGTTACATGTTGAGCGGAGCTGGTAATTCTATCCTTTTTCCTGAGTTGGGTCGGGCCAGTCCTGTACCCCAGCTGCTTTTCTTTTTTTCTGCAAGCATGCTACCCTGATTAAAGCGAGATGCTGTGGCAGACTACATATAGATGGTCTGTTTTATAGTTGGAGGCTGCTGGCACTGAGCTGTAGTGTATTATGGCTGCACTTTCTCAGCCGGAGGGGTGTAGTGTAGATAGAGTGTAGTAAAATAAAGCTTTCTCTTAATATATTTAAGCCCTTCGTTTCATCATAACGAATAGTCATTTTTCCCTAACCATCTGTTTATCTACATACATCACTTTAAACACTAAAAAGCTGTTATGCTCTCTGTGCTGGTCTCTACCCACTACCACAAATTAACAGCTTTAGCCATGCCCAATATAGACTCGGGTGCATAAAGGGATACAAGGGACACCTGACTAAGTATCTGCTGCATTCAAGCTGATGCTTCACCTCGTGTCCTCATCAACCAGTGGCAGACAGTCTCTGGAGGGATCTGAACTACCACACTGTGAAGGAAGAGGCGGCCCTGCCAAAGAATTTGCGGCCTATCGGCATCTGTTTCCGGCATCTTGAACTTGTCAGAGTATGACAATTACTGACCAATTAGCCTAAACAAATACAGTCGGGTTGTGTTACAGTAAGCCTTACAGACTTAATCTTCCATTTCTACTGTGGTCTATTGAACAGGCTCGAAAAGAGCAGAAACACTGATGATGATGGACCATGCCATATAGTCAACTGTGGTTGATTAAGGTCGAAGTTAAGCAGAAGTTTCCTCTGCTAAGACAAAGGAAGTGGACAGAGGAAATATTCTGCTCTTCGTCAGCTTAGCAACACTGAGTAGCGTAGGAGGTGTGAGAGGCAGTGGATGCCAAAACTGTGGAGCAGAACATGAAAACTAGAAAGAAGAAGGGAAAAACGTGTGGTTTATGAGTGTTTATTTGACAGACGAACGTGATGAAGATGAATAAGCTGTAGGGAGTGTCCAGAGTAGTTTGTTTGCCGTTAATTAAGGCCTGACAAGAAGACTATTCAGTCTGAAATCTGGAGAGCTGTCAAATGACTCAAATGGCCACACTGATTTCTCTTGTTTATGTGAGTGAATCTCTTGCTTGTCCCGGACTCTATAGCTGTACTATGGTTAAAATCTTTTGTGGAGACATAATACAGGCCTGTGGAATTTCTCTTGCTCTGTCTCTCTGACTCTGCACTGGAGCTTAGTTATTTTGGAAGTCCAAACAGTGACTGTTGGCAGCAGCCCAGCAGATAGATGCAAACAGACAACGCTTGATTTTCATTAACATCACACTGGGACTTGGCTCACACATCTTTTATGGTATTACTCATTGCTCCAAAACACATCATTACAAATGTGTGCAATAAATACCAAAAAACAGCAAGAGAGTAAGTGAGGCTATTGCGCTCCTCTAAAAAGAGAAAGAATCTTCTGTCCACATGTTTACTGTAGACGCACCATAGTCACGTTTCATGTGTATTTCTTCTCTCCAAACAGCACAAGGAAAGTGAAAGTAGCATCAAAGTCTATAAATTTGAGCATTAGGGCAATCAGGTCAACATGATGGGACACATGACATAAATATGAGGTCAAGAGGTCACATTAGGTCAAGATGTTTTTCCTGCTACACAATAAGTATCACAGTATTTCGTTTTTACAGGTCTGATAAGTTGGGAGGAGAAAAAGTATCAGTTAGTATCAGCTGCATTTAAAAATACTATCAGAAATTTCATGATTTTTATTTAACACTTTTTACAATGAGCTGAACTAAATCCAGTTCAACAGGACTTCTTATGAGCTCTTTGTAATGACACATTCGCATGAAAAGTATATTGTGATACAGTGTGAGGAATTATTTGTAAGTAGAGATGTAAATACCATCTAGGGATGAACAGATGTGGGATATGTAGGCCATTGCCCATATTTATTTTGATATTTTAATTGTGCATAGACACCAATATTAATACCAATAAAATAAAAAATTAATTATGCAGAAATTGAGACAATAACTACCCAGATCACAGAAATATAACATCTAAATAACTTATATTTATTTATATAAACCTGAAAATGAGGTAAATGAAAAAAATAAACAAAACATTCAGGGTTGTATCCCAGCATCACCAAAACTTGCGTCACTCATCCAGAGTGTGAGAAATACAAAATATAAAATAGAATTTTAAAATATCGCTCAATTCTGTTTGAGGCTGATATTATTTTTTAGCAAATATCTGCTGATACCAATATGCCTATGAGATCACATGCCTCCCTAATATCATTGGATTGTCCACACCAACATATATCATCCTTTGGGACACACTGCAACATAGCCAAACTATAACATCATACTTGATGATTTTCTTTTAATACAGAATTTGCATCACAGTCTTTTGCTTTTCTGAGATTTGAGAAGCCAGAGCAGACCGCGAAGAAGTAAACAGGACTAATTAGGCTGTTTGTAATGAAACCTGCAGTTCCTGAGTATGATACCCACAGCATACTCAGAAAAGCACACTGGTACATGGGACATACTGTCATACTGTTCAGCCCTTATTGGCCTTTTACACAATAATAATAATTGTAATGACTTCTGTAGTGTAATTAGTCTACACCATTCCCTTTTCTCAATACAGATTTTTGGTCAACAAAGTTGCAGTAGAGATTTGTGAAGTGACCCCTACCACCTGATATCCCATACCTGAATCCCCCCGTTAGCACCTACATGTAAAGTGTAAGAAAAGCAGAAGACTTCGCTACTAATAACCCCATTTAAAGTCAATTTCAGACACTGATAAGCCAAGCAGTCGCCCACCTCCACCCCTCTACTGGAGAACAATGCTGTGTGAAGCAGCGCTGGCCCTGAACTTAAAGGTGCCGAGTGACCAGTGCAGAAACCAGAGTGGACCGTAAACACTCGGCTCTTACTTTTCGGCGGCGGCTTGCTCGCGAGCACGGAGATGTGCCTCTGCAGACTGAGAACTTTACTCTCCAGGGTCCCGGAGCGATGACAAATGGAGGCGAGCTCGCCCTCGAGCTCCTCCAGGATGCTGACCGACAGCCTGGACAGATCCGCAAGCTGCCTGAGCACGGAGCACAGGGTGAAGCCGCACACGTCCACCAAGTCCGAGAAGATAGCGCCCCGAGCCTTCGCCGCACTTTTGCACACATCCTTGGGCGCTATGGTGCGCTTGCAAAACGGCATCTCCTCTCCGTCTCTCCTTTTCTCTCTCTTCCTCTTCGTCTCCACTCCCGACAAGTCTGGCTAGTGCGCGTTTTCCTCTGCGATGAACTCTGCTGTTGGAGAAGCGGAGAGGCGCGACTAGTGTGGAGGCAGTTTCAGTTGCAGTGCAGCGCCGCGGCCACTGGGCGGAGCTCTACTGCACTTACAGTACAGCAGCTTCAGTCCTCCAGGATCAAAACCTGCCACAGCTTTTAGGAGCCCCATGCTGTTCAGTCCAGTGTTACACGATTTTGACAGCAAACCAAATTTGGACAAACGGGGACCTAAATATAATTTGTAGAGAATTATTTTGAGTTTTAAAGGTTTCAGTTAAAGGATGTTAGTATATATGTATGTATGTGCCATGATATGTACATGTATTTTAAGCTATATTTTTGAATATTCTTTGTAGGAAATAAAATCTATTTAATCAGTTTCAACATAATAAATATCTGAATGTTTTCAGGATTGCTGATACTGTACAGATTTTATCAATTTACATTTTTATTGAAAATGTCATACAATTAAACTCTTTGCTGGGCAAATATAGTGAATTATCCCATTAGAACCATATTATTATCATATTTAATAGTTGGCTTACAAAACATAATCCGATCAATCTCTTTTCCAGTTAAGGTGTAAGAACACTGTATGACCACATTAACGACTAATGCAAAATGTAGTGGTAATTTTAATAATTGATCTTTTTATTAAAATGTAACATATTTACAAATTAATCCACATAAATACAAAACCCCTTCTTTTTTATGACTTACAACTGTCATTCACTGATTGTAAAATATGCCAAATAATTTAAGTTACTGCACATAAGGTTTGCAAATTATTCTGGTAAAAAATCTGGTAATGACACATAGCAGCCCTTTCCTACAGGGTCCAGTTTAGCTCTAATGTTCGCACCCAATGAAATCACTTTTATGCATGCATCCGCAGTTTCTCCGTGCAGCAAGGTGGGTAGACCTTAAAAAAGTGGTACACATTCCTGGCAGAGATGTCCTTTGTAAGAAAATTTGTTTTATCAATATTACAAATAAAACTCAGAAGAAACATATAGATTCATTGGTCATGTTTTAAATAAGGCTACACAATATATGAATGAGACTCTTTGTCATTGTGAACACACTCAAGCACCACAACGAAATGTGACCTCTGCATTTAACCCATCACA
>JBBPDA010000013.1:248804-284662 GCA_037974385.1 Arnoldichthys spilopterus
AAGGGAACCTCAGCAGTGCCCGGGCCGGGACTCGAACCTGCGACCTTCAGGTCCCAAAGGCAGTGTCCTAACCACTATATATATAGTCTATACATCATCGCAATATCGGTCTCTGCAATACTGAAGGCTGCAAGTGAGTCTTTAACGAACCACAGAACTTCGTAAAATCCATGTGAAGGGTGGGACTAAACAGTTGTTGGCTAAATAAAAAAATATATGTGTAAATAAATGTGATTTGAACCCTAAAATATATTGAAAAATATTACAATCACAATATGTATTGAATAATAGCAAAACGGATCATTTGTCCATATTGTGAAGGCCTAGTAGTAAATAAAAAAATACTTGAACTTAAGACATTGCAACTCCTGGTTTCCAATGCCACAGACTGCAGAGGCCAAGCCAGTAAGTTCACCTAAAATGCACCAATATTCATTATACCACACTGAATGACCTGTTGAAATTACCTCACAACAACTGAAGCATGCAAAAAATGTTGAAAATGAGTTGAGTTTCCCCTTTGACTAGCCTACAAAACCAAGCTTCAGTATAAAGGTCAAGTCCAACTTTACTATAACCAGCATCTATTGGCATAAGACCAAAGTCCATTAGGCTGTATTGAGATTGTTCTGTTGTTCAACTGAAATCAAACACCGAAAGAGTTCATGACTAAAATGGAGGGAAAATCTGACCTCTTTTCTCACATGGATACTAGAGTAAACTTATAATTATTTGAAAATACTCAGCAAAGTATAAAACAGAACATGTTCCTCGATATGTGTGCTAGGTAGCATTCACTTCTGCGTATTTGGCTTGCTCAAAATAAAAAGCACTTTTTAAGGTCATGTGCCGGTTGCCAGTCCAGTTCAGATAGAAAAGTATAGGCGATTATTTTTTCAGACAAACACAACTAGATATTAAAATGAAACATGTTCCTAGAACTGCAGTCTCAGCTGACTTCTCAATAACTCAGGCCGAAGGTCAGAGGACTGTGAGCAGTTTGGCCTACAGCTGAGGTCCAAGATTGGGAGCGATGAGTTTTAACAGCTGCACTTGGAGACCGTAAAGCAAAAATTCCAACACTGGAAAAACAGCCAGGTTCAGCCATGAAAAAAAAAATCCCTCCTTCCTCCACATGTTTGCCCCTCCCAAAGCCCACATCTGGTGCATGTGTACACCCCCCACCCTACAGGTCTTGGCTCACCTAGAGGTTTTGTTCATCCAGTCTCACAGCGGCCCAGAAACAGAGTCGCGAGGAAGAGCAGGTAGAGAAACTGCACCTTATCCATTGCCCAATAACCTTATCAACTCTGCTTCCATGGCTTTTTTCTGTCACAAGCAGTGAAACTGATTAGAAACATCTGGAGGCCCTGCTAGGCTGCTGGAGAACCATGACTGTCTGCATTGTTCCAGGTCCCCCAGCCCCACCCCACATACACACAGCCCAAACCTATGAGCAGAAATGTTCCTGAAGGACCTTTCCTTCCTTCAGATCAACTCTCTTCCTCCACCCCCTCTTCTTTCATTGAAACTTTTCTTCTCATCTGGTCTTCCAACCTTTTTTCTACTTCACTCTCATTCTAAGCTTGCGCATATCTGCCAAACGTAATTCTGAAGCCAAAGAACTCTTGTGTAATCAGATCAAAGTGATGTCTTTTTTTTTCTTTTTTGCACACGGAGAGATGTAAAGTAAGGCAGAAACAGTGTCGGAGTCTGGCAAGTTTCATATTTCACTTTCAAAGGGCTCCAGTGCATAAAACACAGGTTCATATCACAGCTCTTCATATGTTCCTGAAGGACAACTTGACAAAGGCCACACGGCTGCTACAAAAAAAGCACTTCAGGACCATTTGCTCTCATGTTAGATGCACTTGCATCAGTAACTAATGACTATACATTTGGGACACTAGATCCCACAAGCAGAAGTACTGTAATTAGCAACATGAACAAAGTGGCCTGATGGAAAAAAAAAATCTTTATAAAGCCCAGGAAGAACTGAAAGAAGATTTACAGTACATATTAAATTCAAGGACACAAGGCCCTGGGTGTACGTTGGTGTATTATTCTGGCCCTGAGCCCCAGCAGTGTGTTGGACAGGCCTGAGCTATGCCATGCTGCGGCGCTGAGGACCAGCAGGCCAAAGGCTGCAGGAGAAACAGGCTGAAACCCAGCAGGACCCATATGGCCTTCTGGAGAAGAGCCACAGCAAAGTAGAACACAAACAGTGATGCAGGTATACATTCCTTCCCTCACATAGCTATGACTGATTTGCACCCATTAAACAAATGCTTCCAAGTTCTCATAAGCAGGCCTCAAGCTCAACCTCACAAAATAGTGTTTTGAGACAGTATTCACTTGTTTCTGGAAATCAACTGTTCATTTACACTGATTGAGATTAGGCTGAAAAACACCTTTTTGTCCCAAAAATGTGCAATGTCTGACCCAAATAGTCATTAAAATTATAACATACTTTGTATTAAAACACTCTAGGACAGGAATAATACATCTTCTTCACAAAGGGTCAGTGTGGGCTGCAGGCTTTCATTCTAACAAAGTAAGAGTTTGCATTATCAGTTTATAAGCTTAAGATCAACTGACGAAACAACTACTCAGGTGCACTCCTGCAGGTCTGGGATGAAAATTTGCTGTCATATTGACCCTTAGCAAATAAGAGGAGACAGATCTACTTTACAGGTTAAAGGTGTTTAATATGCCAAGGTACAAACCTGCACTTAAGACTGGTTGCCAGAAGATCCCATGCTCAACATTGCAAGCCTTCATGTTGTTTAGATCTACTGCTCAGAGGTTTGTGGCCTTGGAACTGCCCACATGTGCAAAGGCAATGAATTAATACAGCACTTCATAATAAACTGATCAACACTGAGGCCGCTGACGTCAGCATGTAGTTTCATTTTCAGCCAATGTGCACTGGAAGCAGCAAATCTCAGAGCAGGAAACAAGGACTGGAATGTGAATATAAATTTTGAATCACTTGCTGAGCAGTGGCTGCTACTTCTGAGCAGATGTATATGTACACAAAGCCTGAACCAGAAATGGCAGGATTGTGATGTGAAAGTTCACATCAATGAGACAGAAGGGTTACTTAATGGTTCAAATCGGTGCTGTTAAGCTTTGCTTCTACAGAAGCAACACCTTAACACTTTTAGTGAAGCTGTCTTTGTTTTCACCAGGGGACCCCTGACAATGCAGAACTGTGATGAACCTTAATCCAGAAGGAAAAAGATCTGCAGTAATTCCAATGTTGCTATTTAGACCGAGACTTCGCAAAGTCGCAAAAAGGGACACCTTTCCCTGCAGTGTGATTGTAGTCATAATGGAAAGTCCCCATCCATTGATAAACCCTGTATTTGCAAATGTCAATGTCTTTTCACTGTAACGCTTACAAATAAAGCTGGTCTGCCCTCCACTGCATCCTGTCCTAAAAATACACAGCAATACAAAGTCCCTGAAAATAAGCACTACCTTACTGGCAAAAGCTGTCAGACTTCCCCAACTCTAAAGCATGAACATAGTCTTCTAACAAGTTCCAGGATTGAGGTGTTCAATCCCATTTTTCTGCAGTTCATCTGCACTGTAGTACCATCTCCTAGAGCAGTGTTTCCCAACCCTGGTCCTGGAGGCATACCACTCTGCATATCAGTGTTTTACTGCACCCAACACACCTGATCCAACTAATCCCCCAATTAACATCACTTTACTGAATGTAGGTAGGTGTGGGGAAGCAGGGAAAACTTGAAATATGTAGAGGAGTGTGCCTCCAGGACCAGGATTGGAAAATATGGTCCTAGGGCACTGCAAGCTCTGGTTGAATATTAATACAAGAATTCTGGAATTCTAGAAATCTTGCTATTTTAGTTAAAGCAACATTGTATTCATTATACGGTTTAACTAGCACTAGCAATAAAAAAAGTTTAAAAAAATAGTCAAACATTAATAATGTTTTTTTCCTTTTATTATTTGAAACCAAAGGGCGAGTGTGGGGGGCCAGTCCTGAGTGGACTTAGCTGCTGCTCTGCTTGGCAGCCAGTCTCTTGTCTCTCTCCTCGGCAATAGTCAGACGGATACCCTTTCCACGTGGGATGGATATCCATGGCTTGTTGCCCTGGTTAAGAGAACCAAGAATAACATTAGATAAACATTCATTTTACAATCAATGGACTGAGCACAAAATCATTCACAGGGCTGAGCCAGTTCCATCTCCAATGCGGACTACGGCATTCTTAAATAACGATGACAAGAATCTAAGAATTAACAAAACTGCAGATACTCAAATGCCGCAACTTATCAAGTGCCACTATTCACGCTTGCCAAGTTTGAGTCTGTGTGTTTACAGCATGTGTTTTTAATCAGATTAATGTAGCATCACCAAGGAGCAAAACATTTTTTAAAGACTGCCTCATCTCCCCTTAGTGTAAAGAACATAATACAATTGAGTCAGTTTTGTAAACAGCACATCAGGAGTTAACACTGAATCTAGAGGAAAAACCTTCACAGTAAGAACCTCAGTAAGAATGTATCCATCAGCAGATCGTGCTCACCTTGCCAATTACGAAGATGTTGGAGAGCCTGGTGGCAAAGGTGTTACCAGTGCTGTCCTTCACATGCACCACATCAAAGGATCCAGGGTGCCTCTCTCTATTGGTGATTACACCAATACGCCCCAAGTTAGCGCCACCTGTTACCATGCACATGTTTCCTGTAAACAGAAATGGAAAGAAATGTTAGATTTCTACTTCTATACCAGCAATTAAAGTCCTCTTTTAAAGTAATCTTAGTTTTAAGGTGTAGGCCAAACATGAAAATATGCACTACAGACATCAACCTATGAAAAGCTAATTCATTGTAAGCCACATTAGCACTGACCAGCAGCATTTGCATTTAGGTACATACAGATTAAATCAAAAATATTGGCACTACTGACCGGTATCAAACTTGATGAAGTCTGTGATTTTGCCTGTTTCCAAATCAATGCGGACAGTATCGTTGGCCTTGATTAAGGGATCAGGGTAGCGGATAGTGCGGGCATCGTGGGTGACCAGGTGAGGGATTCCCTTAGTGCCAATAAGGATTTTCCTCACCTTGCACAACTTGTACTGAAGACAAGATCAGGGCAGTGGAATGAGAAACGTTTTTTTTTAGTCACATTTATTATACTTCCCACCAACATAAAAGCCATGTAGGTGGCTTGATCCTCAAAAGTGCTGAAAGCTTACCTTTGCCTCCTCATTGGTGATGCGGTGGACAGTGAAACGGCCTTTTACATCATAGACCAACCGAAAGTTCTCTCCAGTTTTCTCAATGCTGATGACATCTGCAATAAAAACACCATAATCCTGATCAATTTAAACCTAGTCATGCAACAGGACAGGCCTTATGGCACATAAGACTTTGCACCCTGCAGCATCACCAGGTCTTCACACTGAATCACAGCAGATTTAATATCCTCTTGGCAATACTTGCCAAACTCACACTGGGTGAACGAAAATGGTTTCATCATAGCACACAGATCAAGAGCGCTATTCGTAGGAAGGAAATCGAACCCTTTCGTCAATCTGTTAAAACTGTGCAGTCAAATTTCATTATCACGAAAATGTTTCATTTACTGCTGTTAGAAGTTGCAGATATTCAATTTCAGCATCTAAAACTTGAACTTAATGTGACTACTACTGCTCCATCAATTTAAACATGCATATAAAGGCTACTCTTAAACTGCACTAAAAAATGTGAATCAGCTTAAAACTTCACATTTGAAAAGTATAATTGGTATATCCAAAAAGGTTTTTGAATGACAAACTGCAAATTAGTTCATCAGTAATGCAGCCCCATAAATGCTAAGGATGTCACCAAATCAGAACAAAATTCAACACACCAGTGGTTCTCAAACTGTTCCACTGTGCTCAGCGATAATTTTTGGTCCATCCACTATAGAGTTAGAGATCTAGATTACAGCAGGCATTGATATCCATGGCCAAACATTTAAATAGACCACAAAACAGGATAAGGGCATTTTACCCATACAATTACAGGTGAAAATAGCAGCATACCATTTCATTCAGACTAACCATTTCCAGACAACCTGGGCAACATAACTGGCTACACAATAATACCACATATTACACTGTTTCTAGTTTTCCACTGCAATTCACAATAACATTTCCAGAATAACACTAACTTTCTACATGAAGGCACATTACAAAACTAAGGCATCTAACAAATACTTCCAATAGCATATACTACTAAAACATTCATCTAGATGGAGGCAGCACATCTCTAGTGCTGGAAGGCCAGTACCCAGCAAACTGTAGCATTTCCCTCCTCAAACTCACCCATCACTTTGCTATCGAAAAAAAAAACTTGTTACTCAAACTAAAAATTCAGAAGAGAAGGAAAAACTAACATTACATAAGGCTCACAAGAATCTTATGCCAAGTATTAAAACATTTCTATTGGTCTTATTCATCTCAACACTACACAAAAGGCAGCTGGCATTTACAATATGCCATAGGGTAACAAACTGATTTAGTCCCAACAGCAGCAATAGTGTTTTAAGCAAACCACTGTTTAAGTGACCTTGGGTTTGTGAAATGTGCAGCAAGTCTAACTATTGTAGTCAACAATTTCTGCATGGAGAACATTACCACTAACTACTGTACAACCACTATTAACTTCTCTGGCTGCATTATAGCTGTGAGGTACATATAAAATTTGAACTCTTAATTTGCCTGCTTGAGAAGCTTCACTGATTTTTAACAGGTTTAACAGTTATTTCCCAACTTACCCATAAATCCAGCAGGGTAGGTAATGTCAGTGCGGACCTTGCCGTCAATCTTGATAAACCTCTGCATACAGATCTTCTTGACCTCATCTCCGGTCAGGGCGTACTTGAGCCGGTTCCTCAGAAAGATGATGAGGGGCAGGCACTCCCTCAGCTTGTGGGGGCCGGTGGATGGACGAGGAGCCTAAATGTTCACCACACGTGAAAGTCAGATATTAAATCGCCTCAATTTTCAATCTTTTTTTTTTTTTTATAACAAGAATCCGTCAGATACTTTTACGGTCATGCGGCACTACAGAAGAATGGCCCACTCACAAACACTCCGGTCAGCTTGTCAAGCATCCAATGCTTGGGCGCTGCAACGCGCTTCAGGTGCTTCTTCGGTCCTCTGGCCTAAATGACAAACAAAAGTACACTAAGTTTCCGAGAAACCTGACCAAATATTCACATCAACTTTTAAACCAGCGCTTTTATCGTTTCCGGGCACTAAATATCAGCGCGAGAACCGGCTAGCTACATAGGCTACATCTTATGGTCTATGCTAAGCTACTAGCTCCCTGCAAACAGCCCGAGGCCTAGGCGACACGACCACGCAACGTTTACAAAATTCAACCCATTAACGTCTCGGGGCAGAAATTGTAGTTCGGTTTAGGAGCTGAATTCAGAAAATAGTAAAATGACGAACCCCCCGAACAGTGGGGAAGTTAGCGAAGCAGCAGCTAGCGACCAAGCACGAACTGCCAGAAGACTACAGTATATAGTTTTACAGATACGGGGGATACATTTCGCAACAATACGTCGCCGTATTAATTTATAGGACGTGCAGACATAATACACGGTCATTTTCGTAAATTAATAGTGCATAAAAAGGATGATGATTGTGGATAACTCCGGAGAGAAAGTGAGAAAGGAATCCGCTCACCATGTTGGAGTCTGCGGGAAAGGGCCAGCGACTTCCTGTGAAAGGAAGATAAGCAGCAGCAGCGCCTCCGAAGAGCCGAGTGGAGGAGCGTAGTGTGCTTACTACAGGAGCGCCTGCCCTCTAGCGTGTAGGCGCCACATCACAGTTTCTCCAAACGCACTTTAGGGTGGCTGGATGGATGGTCAGATAGATAGCTAGACATTTGTTACATATTTCTGCTTCTCTTGTGTTTTTTTTCTTTATGGTTGGGTAACAAAGCCAAAAAGCCGTTAGGTAATATTGCAGCATTATTTGTACTGTATTATTCAGATTATGTAATCTGAATATTCCAAAAGCTGAAGTGAAGTAAAACACACTCAAGCACCACAACAAAATGTGACCTCTGCGTTTAACCCATCACACGTGCACACGTGGAGCAGCAGGCAGCTATCAACAGCACCCAGGGAGCAGTGTAGTGGGACAGTACCTTGCTCAAGGGGACCGCTGTAGTGCCCGGCCCGGGACTCGAACCTGTGACCTTGTGAGGTCCCAAAGGCAGCGTCCTAACCACTAGGCCAGCACTGCTCTACGCTCTACGTAAATTCAAGATTTAATCCTTTAATGCACACAATCACACCAGCATGATGATACAGGTAGTCCCTGCAGACCCATGTCTCTATGTTTACAATTATTAGTCATGGCACCTGGGGGGGGGGTCATCTGGGGGTTGGGTGCCTTGCTCAAGGGCACTTTGGCCTGCTGGCTGGTTCTGTGAATTGAGCCAGAGACCCTTTAGTCACAAACTCACTTTTCCAACCTGTAGGCCACAAATGCCCCAAATATAATGTTTGCTGGTTTGTGACCACACCCCCCAAATAATAACAATAACAGCCTCTCATAACCCTGCAGAACAAAACAGACTGTTTCTGTGTCTGAAACCAGATTTTTAAGGTTGCAGGGTATGCTTGACTGTAGACTGGCTGTACAGTAAGGCCTGAAGCCTTCCTTGTCATTTTACTATGAGTAGGTGTGACTTACCTGCTATAGGCTGAAGGGGTGAATGTATGCTAATTATTTTGATGTTGTGACATAACAAAAAAACAATGCTCACAATTTTTGCAGCTTATTTCACATAAACAGACAGCACGGCCTGGGGAATGAATGGCACCTTTGAAACTTTAACAGTTTAACAGTGTTCATAATAGAGATCTTTAAATACCACAGTTTAATTTAACATCTGTAAAAAAAGTTAGTTTTCAGTTTACCTTTAATCTTTCAGACTCTTTTCCTCATGAGTGACAATATCCGTCAGGAAATACCAGAGCAAAGAACAGACCGGCTCTGTTTATGGTAGGAGATAAAGCCGCTCAGTCACTGTTCTTCTGCCAAAGAGCAGGCACTGTGACCCGCACTAGGTGGCTCCAATGTTTCCTCTGGTCTGTATTAATGCTTTATGGTTTATGTGAACCATCCACACCCCAGACCAACAATTAATTTGTGAAATAACCGACAAAAAAAAAAAAAGTTCAACAGTGTTACTTAAGTCAGTAATCTTCAAATGTTTGAGATCATTGACTCTTCTTACAGTAATCAATCTGTTTTTCCCCTCCACATTTATTACTATTTAAAGTCCACCAATGTTACTTTAAGTTAAAATGTTGCAAAAAAAAAAAAAAAGTTAACAGTGCACCCCAATGACGATTACTGTAAAACTGCCACCAATTATTTTACTTAACATTTTAGGTTTGATCAGGGCTACTTACTGTTTTGGGTTGAATTTCACATAACTCATTTACAGATGTGAAACAGCAGCCTATTGTTAACTTGCTGTTGTTGATTAACTTAAATGTGTCACCTAAAATGAGTATACGTAGTAGCTACATTTTATTTTGGGTGGAGTGCTCGAGTCAAGCTGCAATGTTTACTTATGTCCACTAGATGCTGGCACTATACCACATATCTTCAAGCCCTCCACAGATTGATCAAGTCTTAGCAGACAATTCATCACACCCTTCTCTATCTGTTCTGTATTCATTATTTCACAGATCTCTCCCAAAGCTACTCCCTTCCCCCCAAAAGCAGTACCGAAACAGTAGGTATCAAACGGTAGTAAGAATGGACAGCGCAAAAGAAAAGGTTGTATTCTGTTCTCTTTATTTACTTATATTCAGAAAAATAGCCAAATACCCTCATTTAAATATAACAGTAATTTCATCTTTTGTAGAAAAATACACAAGACAGAAGTGCTAAACAAAAATCACCATTTATGATTCGTTCAAAATATTTAAACAAAAATGACTTTTTTTCTCCCCCATTAACACAGGTTTGCACTAGCCTATTCTAAATTAGAGAACTTTTGAGAACAGGACAGTCTGCTTAGATCCTTCTAATAGTTTTCTACTCATAACATAAATCCACATACAAACAAAAACAATTTGATTAAACATGTACAAATATAGTGCCTTTTGTAATAGGATTCTTAATCTAAGATAACTTGTTTTCTTTAGATAATCTGCAGAATTTTCTGCTATTCACAAGCTTTCCAGACTCAAAATTAGGGCATACAACCATGTAGGCAACATCCAGAGTAAATGGACACGTCCATCATTAATATATTTAACCACGGAAAGCTGTCTGCCAGATCAGGTTCCGCTGGGTAAAGGAGGCTTGTGATGACACGTTCTGGAAAAAGAGTAGCCCATCCGAAAAGCCCAGCAGGTGAAACCCGTCCTCTAGAGACCACATCCATAGCACATCTTTCAGATGTTATGTGGTCTTTCCTCATACATCTTTCACTTTACTATATGGGGAAGACAATCACCCATGTCAAAGGGAGGAAGAATCATGTATCCAAGCCCTCCAAAGGAAAAAAATTATTTGGCCAGTTTCTGTAATGGCCTTGAGTTACAGGGGTACCAATGATGAGGAAAAAACGGAAAATGGATGGTGGTACTTTAAGTAACACCATAATGCACTTTTGGTGTAGCTCATGCTGGAGGCCTAGTCCATTTGTGAAGCTTATGACTTAACTCCACGTCTGCTGACTGCTCAGAGAAAAATTCCTGCAGCACTTTGAAAGGAAAGCTTGGAGAGGCTTAAACCAATTTAACAAAAATCGAATAACGAGAGTCTACACTTTGCCAAGTTTTGGTTCCAAGACAGCCTTCCTTGTCAGAACTTTCTGCTGCAACCTAGCTTTCAGTTCAGTATCCTCTGGGCAGGAAAAATCTTTAGTAGTCTTGACTGAATGTGTGGTCATCTGGACCTTACAGCTTGCTAGGCCTCAGCATCTTGTACTTTCAATAGAGAGAGTAGATTAGACGTGGAACCCTTAAAAGAAAAAAAAAATCAATTACATCACATCTATTAAAGTCATTCAACAGCGCAGCTAGCGCAAAAACGGCAAATAGTGGAAAAAGAAAATGATGCAGTGGTATCTTCAAAGAGTCAGCACCCAGCAGGTACATCTGATATAAAGTCAAATTCGTTCTGGCCCAGCCAAAGCTCTGGAAGCTCATTAGCTCTGTCCAAACCCAACTCTATGACCAGGGACATCAGAACCTCCTCATCTACTGGATCGGAATCTATGATCCCCGCTCCCTGAGCCATCCCAGGGGAAGCAATCTGTGCTGGGGTCAGAGAAGAAGCTCCAAACACTCTGTTCGGTCCCCCAGAAACTCCAGGAGAGCCTGATAAGTTCTGGTAGTGGCTGTTGAGCTTCTGGAGCTGCATGGAGGCGATGAGATGCTGGCTGGACTGCAGACAGAAGGGCTGGGGCTTACTCAGGCTTGGAGAGGTAGAGTGCAGGTTTGGAGGGGGGAACTGCGGACTGGTTTTTCCAGAGCCAGGATAGTGCAGGAGGCTCAGAGAGTCACGATCCTTCATGTTGGAGCTGGACAGCAGCAGTGAGCTCATTACCTGGTGACACCTGTGGAGCAAGAGAGATGCTGGAAGTAAGAACTGGACCAAGCAGTATTATTATGGGACAGTTCCCCTCCCCCTATGAAAAGTAATCGTAGTCCAAAGTTTTCAGTTGAAAAGATGTTGAAATGACTGACCAAACCGGTCTCCTTGATATTTGATAACCTATCTCCTTGATAACCTGAAACAACTTGGTTCTCAGCTGAACTACCTTATTACAAATGTGCAAGCTTCAAACCGTAAATAGACAGCTCTCGACCAAGCCCTTGTAATTACCATGCTGCACCTGGACTTTCTTAATGGCAAATCTTTACTTATAGTCAGGGTCGACTAACTTCAGATTTGGAGGGCCAGAGTCCACCATAGCTTGGAAATCTACCTGGTCAAACAGACTTCTTTCAACTCATTCTTTAATGACCATGTTAAGCAAGTATGTCCAGGATTAAAATTTGGAAACCCATTTGGAAACATCTAAAGGTAAAATTTTGACTAGTCTTACAACAACCTGAATTAGTTTGGAATGAAGGACTAATTGAGGTTGTTTCATGGTGGTATGGTTTTGGTACAACATTACTTTTGATTGCAACTCATGCTCTGCACATTTGCTTCCCACCTGATCCAAATAAACAGCTTATTACTAACTATTGAGTTCAAGTAGGCATGTTAAAAGAGGAAAACACTAAAATGTGCAAGGCAGGAGGGCTCCAGGACCAGGGTTATGTTAGTAGGCTTGGGGCAGTTGTAGCTAAAGGAGAAAATCATGTTAAGCCTGCAAGCATATGAGTGCCAATGATCAGTCATGACTAATCAATTTGTAGCACTATGGAACAGAAGTGCTTAAAAAAGGCCAACAGTCATAAGCCCATGGATGTGCAATTAAGGCATGTGGTATTGTCCTATGACCTCTCTATCTTCCCCCAGTAAACACAAATGCACATGGAGTGAGAGTCATGAGGTTATCCTTTGAGACACTTAATCACTTAATCATATGTGACCCCACCCCCATAGTTCCTCTTTAAGTGTGTGTGTGTGTGTGTAAGGAAAAAAGCATAATTGCAAAAGGCTGGCATGCAGCTGCAGCAGGCTTCCAGCAAGGAGAAAACACTCCAGCTCATCTCATCAGACATTGACAGCTGTGGGGCATTCAGCTCAGGAGCTTTGTGTTTAGACCATTGTGTGCATTATTAATTGCCTGGAAGCAGTCAAATACAACATGCTTAGGCCTTTAGATAATATATAGATAGATGTTCAGGGGATTTTTTTAGATCTTAGGCGACCTCTGAAGCCATTTTCAAGCCTGAAACATGAAACCTTTCATCATATACTAACTTCTTTTCATGATCACTGCTCAGATGTTACCAGAAGTACCCGTGTAATTTACTTAAAAAAATTAAGATGAGCTCAAAGTGTTTCACTTGTTTAGATCCTTATATTCCCCCAGATTACTTTAGCTGAAATCTGCTAAACAGTTGTCAAATAAGCCATAGGGTTAAGATGAGAGTTATTACTTGTCATTATAATTTAGCCTTTTGGTCACATGGAACTTATGATTAACTGACAGCAGAAAATTCCAATTTGATTAAGAGCATAAAAACAGCATGGAGTCAAAAGCATCCAAGTGAATACTGACATTCATCCAAAATATAACTACAAAATCCAGATCACTTTGGATTAAAGCAAAAGAATTTCTGTGGCATTTTACGTATGCTAAACTTAGTAATTGGTTATGGGGGAGTGAATAATAGAGGGTCACAGGTCCATGAAAAAAAATGCAGTGCAGTTTTCTCTACAAGACAGCAGTTCTTCTGTTTATACAAGGTGTCATCTGTTTTAGTAGTTTTAGTTTTATGGGCCTTCTTCACAAGAAAATCAACCATCACATACTGCCAGCAATGCCACAAATAAGACATTGTTTTAGGAACTACTCTACCACAGCCAACTCTCTCAGCTATCAATAGCCAAGATGTTGGGGATTAGCCAAAGTCGTTAGTGGTGTCAGTTACACAACTAACTATGCTACAAACGAGTTAAACATCAGTTTGTGACTTTTACGTGACTGATATAAACAGGCACAGATTAGATGCAGGTCTACAACACTTCAATAGAAGTGACCCATCCAGTCAATAATAATCTTCCTGTTCTTTCTGATGGGAAAATGTTTGAAGCTGTATGTATACACACATAGGAGTCATTCAGAGAATTAAATACTTCAGTCAGATGTTTACTCAATCATTTTACTAGCAATTTAAAGAAAATCCATCTTGTATACTCCAACATCTTGGCCAAGCATTGTAACATGTCCCAGTGACCAATAAAGAGCTGAGGTGATGACAATTTAATGGTAAGGGTTCATATTCAGCATGTCTTAGTCTCTTTCTGAGAGCTTACCTTTCCCAGAGAAAGTCAGCAGGATCTGTTCTGCACTTATTAATCCAATATAAGGCTTGATCAAGATGCGTTAAACTCTTTGCAACTCAACAACTGCAAAAAGAAAGAAAAACGGAAATAAAGAAGTCTCAGAAAGCTGCAGATGTCTTCAGGAGCTCCTGTGTAAGGTGCTGTAGCTTGATGTGAACCGTCTCAGCCGCAGCGTCTCCCCTGAGCCTGGAACAGCCACAGCTCCCTCACTCAACTGACACTGAATCAAAGACATTAGCCTAAATACACACACTCCACTCTTTAAAGAAGGAGTTGTGTGTGTTTAGAGTGGGATCGCCTGGTAAACGTGGAGCGGATTTTTAAAGGGACTGGATTGACACAGCTTCACTTTCACAGGCAGTTACAGACTGCTTGCAGACTTACTACACTGTTGCAGTAGTATTTAACATAGAGGGGCAAATGGCCCCAGTGCTCATACCTGCTTGAGAAAATTGAGTAATGAATGTTTTTCATCTAATTATTATTTAAATAAATACATTGAGAATATCATACAAACTCACACATACAGTCACAAAAGTTTTATAGGGTTTTTACTCCCAAACTGCAATTGTTATGTGACTTGATGCATAAAAGACAACAAAGGGAGTTTTATTAAACAGGGGTACTGCTAAAAAATTTGGGTACTATAAAATAATATAATAATAGGTCCAAAAATTATAGAATATTCTTGTAGACAGTGTTTTCTGAGGGCCCCCTGTCAGGGCCGGGCCCTTGCAATTGTCCATGATACAGATGTGTTAAAGTCAACTCAAATTCTGAATTAATTATTAACATTTTAACTTAGTCTTGGTTCCAGTGAATACATTTCCTGTTAAAACAGACACAACACAGCAATGTGTTCAAACGGATACAAATGAACATTGGTATAACTAAAGGAAAAGACTGTGATTTTATTTATTTATTTATTTTAGGTGGTTTAGATGCTTCACACTCACGACACCCACGTGGCTCATGTCTCTACATGCCATCTACATGCCATCTATGGTCCAGTCCAACCTGAATCCGGTCCGCGTTTTCCTTGTGCCCGCTGTGAATGCGAGCTAAGTGGACAGACGCAAGTATTTTTTTAAACCCACACGTCTTCGGATAAGCCCCGCCTACTGTGCTGGAATCGGAAAGTAGTGTATACTCACGGTCAGGCGGCGGACCACTTGTGGGTGTGGTAGGCATATGACCTACTGGCCAGTCGTGGAGCCGGTGGGCGTGGTTTTTCGGAATACGGGTGGGAAAACGAAAACGGAGCTGCAGGCTAGTTAAAGTACATACACTAGATTCAGTGACAGCAGTAAATTGGACACCAATCAGGTGCTGAGTGAATAATAATAACAATAATAACAATAATAATAATAATATAATTCTTATTTTTATTACTCTACACACTATACCACACTATATAAACTACACAGCATTATTATGCAAAATTATACCTAATTTTACTATATTTTACCTCATTATACTTTATTATACCCCATTCTACTGTATTACACATTATTACATTACACAGTATACAAAATTATAAACATTATACCTCATTATACATGTATAAAGCTAATTTCAAGATCACTTTATTTCCATTTACTTTTTTTCCCTCACATTAAATTGTATCAAACAGATCACAAAAAACCTACTTGTCTTGCAAAATCTGTTTACGCTCAGGTCATTTATCTCAGTAGCGCCAGTAAAAAACTGCTGCTGCTGCATCTGTTGCCCAGTCATTCATCAGCACACTTATGTAGATCAGAAGACTGAAGGCTGGACGGGTAGGGATTTCCTTTAGCTCTCTGGGGAACTGCATGCAAATGAGGGAAACGGTTTCTGACTTACCGTTTGGGTGTAAAGAAAAAAAGGAAAATCTGGGAGTGCATTAGTGCTGTGTGAGCCAACAGCGCTGAGATAAAGCCCCTGAATAACAGCGGTGTGTATAATGAATGCAGCTTGTTTAGAGTGGCATGTTTTCCCTCATTGGGGCTGACTGACTGAGGCAGTGTGTATGAATATATGGTGGACAGGACAGTGCTAGTGGCTGGTGCGGGTCACACAGGTCACTGCTTGAGGGAGGCCAGATGAACGCTTTGCATAAAATACGTTGGGAAGTCAACAGAGGAGCATGACGAGCAGGTGCGCAGGCTTTGGTGTCTGCGTGCTTGTGTCCAAAGGCAAACAATGCAAACCCAGCCTGGGTCATGTCAATGGGAAGTTCCCCTTTTTCATTTTATGGCTGCATATGAACAAGACACACTTTATAGTTCTCAAAAAACTGTAATATTTATGGACAAGGACATATTGTCATAAGCCTAGACTGTAAAAATATATATTATTAGTCAATGATTTAAAACAACACACCTTCTTCAAAAACAACACATGGGCCTTTGTGTTGATAGTAAGAATATTCTGTGGCACTAATTAACAAACATACAAACCCCATTTCTGAAAACTGAAAAAGCAATAAAAACAAAAATAAAATGTAAAAATGCCATTTGTACATTCGCAAACATTTATTGAAATGAAAAACCACACAGAAATGACTTTTTTAACTGGCTGATCATCTTGATTATATTTATTTAAACATTTTGAACTTGTCTGTAAAATAAAAAAACAAAAGGGCAGAGTAAATAAGAGTAAAACCTTTTTGAATATTCAAGACGCCATTTTGAAAGATTCCACAATAAGCAGGGGAAACTGGTAACAGGTGAGGGGATCATGACTGGGTATAAATGGAGCATGCACCAAAGACTCAAAAATTTGTTGTGGCTCCAAAAGGAAAAGAAAGGCTCAAAAAGAAAATTTCATAACACAAGATGATGTTTGTAATGAACACAAATAATTTATGTCTCTCACCAGCCATAGTACATATTTTTAAGATTCCCAGAGTCTCTGTCCATGTAGGGCAAGGCCGTAAACCACTGTTCAATGTAGGTGACCTTTGAAATGAACCATCCAGACTGTTATGAGCAATATGTCCACAGAATGGGTGATTTGCATATGTGTGAAGGTGCCATTGATGCAGAGATGTATAATGTGATTTTAGAGAGACATGTGCTGTCATCAAGGTGAGGTTGTTTTCCTGTGTGGTTATTTCAGCAAGACAATGTATGGCACATTAGAGGAGGATCAGACAGTGGCCACGGACTGTCAAGCAGCTCAAGTCTTGTGTTAAGAAAGGTAAAAAAAAAAAACTAAACAAATAATATCCACTTGCAAAACTGCAACTATTAGTATCCTCAGTTCCCAAAAAGAGTAGCAAGTGTAGTTGAAGGGTAACATAACTAGGCTTAATTAATGTCCACAAGGCTAGGCCCAAATGTTTTTCAGTAAACATCCAAAAAAGACTTACTTGTGCTGGTCAAAGCTGACTCGATTTTTATCTGTGCAGAATGAATAAAGTTATTTAATTTCTTTCAAGCCTGGGCCATGAATATGAATGGGAAAATGCAGAGCAGAAGCCATGCAGTAAGGGTTTTAAATCGGTGTGGCTTCATAAACTCAGTCACGTCTTTCGCTTTTAATTCACACGTTTTACGGTCTTCCCTTGGCACCATTGATCCGTTTATGGGATTAAAACGGTGTAAGCCCCATCTCTCTCAACGCTAATAAAGCACTTAATGAATCGCACTTGCAGTGGCACTGAGAGAAACCACAGCCACTGAGAGAACTATAAAGATCACAGCGGAAGAAAACACTGCTGCTCCACATATGGCAAAAACACTCTGGACTCTTCAAGAGGGACAGCAAAGAAAGAATACAGAAGCACATGGGTCAGATTTTAAATTTTATTAACAAATCAGTATTTACACTAAAATGTCATTCAGAGTTCACAGAGAAAAAAAAAACATTTTCATCCAATGAAGAGAGGCCAAACAATAAAAAATATATAAAAACCTACAGTATCACATACAGAATTGTTTGTTCCACTAGGTGGTGGATTTGGTTAAAACTGTAACTTTAATATTTCTGCCCTAATTAATTTCTCCAGGTCACCATCTTTTCAACTTTTCTAACATTCACCTTATGCATCACCTAAAAGAAGGACTAGGGAAAGGAGGAAAAAAGTTAATGCAGATGAAGCTGGGAACAGTAGTTGGTCAGGTTTGACTGTGAGTAATAGAGCTTAACTTGTCCAAAGCTTTTACATTTGTGTAAGAGATAAGAGATGCTTTAAATGGCAGTTACAGCATTTATTAATCACAGAGAGTGAACCTTTTGTATTAATTGATATTCACAGGGGTCTCTTCAGTCTACTACATTTCACTACAATTCATCCTTTCTTCCAGTTTTTGGTAGCATGTTTGAGTGGTGGAGGGCTTGGAGAGTGCAAGTACATGTGTTGGCAGTCCTAGTATGACAGTGACAGGATTTCACCAGGGACTGTAAATCCACACACCATGTCAGGAACAGGGTCAAATCCTTGATGACACAGCCATGCACAAAACACGTACTCCATGTTTAACTGCACTTCTCAAGTGTATCTATGGCAATAACAAGTGACCACCATCAAAACAAAGACTCCACAGTGGTTAAAATAGCCAAGTACAAACATTAAAAAATGTCTCCTGACATACTGTAGTCGAGATGTGTAAGATTTAAATCTTCTTTTTCCACTTGAGAAGAGTCGGGGAGGGAACCCCCCCCCAAAAAAAAAAAAAAAAAAAAAAAAAAAACAATAATAAATCCCCTTTTGAGTTTTGACCGTTCAACCTCCGACCCCTTTCAACTAGAAACTCTCAGATGGGGTAACAGTGGCCCACTCGTTTTCCCATTAAAAAAAATTTCCTTGGAAACATTCAAGTAATGTTTTCCAAAGCTCCCCTCTGGCGATGGCTCCCACATACTGTCTTCATTAGGAGCACTGGGTCTGATTTGGAAACATGAGCTTAGAGCCCACTCCTAAACCACATTCTTCAGATTCCCTGTAAACAAGCAGCGAGAAGAGGAACAGAGACAGAGGAGAAAAGACAGGAGAACATGAATCATTCGAAGAAAAAACATTTATATAAAGATTTATGATGATGACACACACACACACACACCCAACACCCCTCAACTTAAATGAGTTTGTCAAACATCAATTCAAACATTTCCTTGTGCTAACCCAGGAAATCTCTTATTATGGTCAGTGTGGTCAATGCAATGGGTCTTAGCCATTAACCCTTCTGCTCTGAATCACACACTTTCACAATCAGAGTTTAGCTCAATGTCCAGGAAGAAAATGATCAGTTTAGCGGATTTAAGAGCCATTTGAAAAAAGCAATCGTATATAAAATGTGCTAATTTTTTTTGTTTTATTGGGAACAATTCAATAGTGGAACAATTTTTGTCCCCTAAAGCCAGTCCTGGAAGAGCACAGTTTGGTAACTTACCTGCTCAAACACACTTGATTCAACTCATCTGTGAAGTTTTTAAAAAGGTCAAATACCAATCAGTCCTGGACTATGATGCCCATGTACCTTTCAGTTATGCATGGATGAAGTCTCAAGAAATTTTTCATAATATCAGAATGATGTTTCTCTAACTTTTTTCAGGCAAAAAAAAGAACAGTGGAAGAGTTGTTTGAGCCATATTAAAAAAATAATACCAATTACTATCAGTCCATTAATTTTTGTTCAACACTGCACTGCACTGAATCGAATGAAACATGAATAATAATGCTCTGTTTATAATGAAACATACAGCTGGTCAGTGTTTTATCAGTATTTACCATAACCACAGCAGGCTCAGAAAGGTGCATCACAACAAATTTTGATGGAATTCATCATGCCTTAACTTTCAGTGGATGGGTATTTGATATTTGAAAATAATATTTTAGCAAATGAACCTTTTCAAAATCTAAGAAGCTTTCACAAAATGTAAATGTTTTTCCCTAAACTGTACAGGTTATTAAGCCAAGAACCATTTAGAAAGCTTTAGTTTGAAAATGGTAGAGTTCATTACAAAGAAAAGGTTGTGACATTTAAGTCATAGGTAGCTATATTTAGAATGAACAAAGATGTGTAAAGGACATATAGTGCATAACAGCTGGTCTTACTGACATGATTTTAAAGCAAGGCTTGCATCTTATCACAATGCAAATAGCAAGGTTGTTACGTTTCATATCGAACCCATGCAAAATATCAGTGCATGTAAATTCACATCACTATGACAACCAGTTGTGATTTGCAAGACATTGACCTCCTTAACATGCAAACACTTAACATGTGTTAAAGAGGACATCCCTTTTGTCCAGGCCAGATGGTGTTTTGGTAACATTATGGCTGTCAAAACAATCAAACGCAGCTAACAAAGCTGATATGAAGCTAAAGTCACTTTGAAGAGTTTGGGTCCCCTGTTAAAAAGGGAAATGTTTCCATGTGTGGCCATACAACTCCAACTGCGGAAGAGCATAAATGAATGGCGTGTTCTGTTCCTTATTAGTCACGTCATTCTTTATGCGTACATTTTTAGAGCAGCTGTTTGGAGCTACATGATCATTATTTACATATGAAACTGTAAATTCCTTCACATTAAGTGAAACATTGTTTTTAATGTGTGGTAACATTCACTCTTTTACCTGTTGATGTCTCACTAGTCTGTTTAGTAGAGCTATTGTTGATACAGCTATAACCATAGCAAAGAACTATCTGAGCAACCATCAACTAAGTTCAAACGCTTCCTGACCTGTCTCTCTGATTGAGAGCTGCACAGTGAATGACTGGAGCCAAAAAACCTCTCTGAACAGCACAAAGGCTTCCTTTCTCTTCTGTTTTTCTTCTCTTTTAAAACAGGGTTTAGACAGAAAGGAGTAGAAACTAATAACATTTATTTAGTTCAGTTTTCTTGTGTCACAGTTTTATAGACTTGTCAAGTCAAACTTGTTCACTTGTTTAGTAGTAATTCACTTTTAGGGTTTATTTTAAAGCGTAGCTGCTCTACAGTGAAACCTTGCATTTGGAGTATTAGGATTTTACTACAGACAAAAAGACCCTCAAAAAGAAAATAATGCCTACCAACAAGTTTCAGTTTCTATGCTGATAAACGGTGGGTGTACTAAGAAGTTCCACTGTAGTTGTGCAGGGAACTCAGAACTTGAACATTTTGACCTTTCATTAATGTGACACAATCTTTACTTTACTTGATTTTAGGCTACTTTCTCATTTCACCACATGCTGTTCCATTATGGCAAAAGACTGCACGTAATTTGAATTTAAACAAAAAGAAAGTCGTAGTGGAACATTCTCAGCTTTTACTGGCTCATCGTTTCCTGTCCCTTTGCAGCACATTGTGTTCATACATCCAGCTTTAATTAGACAGCCCTGCTGTAGGCCTGTAAGATTATGTGAGACTGAAGCTGAGAGGGATCTAAATTGCTGTAGAATACACTAATCAGGGTCAGCAAAAGCGACCATGTGTGGTGTTTAGACGCTTTCTGTTCCCTAACCCCCTCCCTATATAGGCGAATGCAAGGCTAGGAGTCTCATAAATGTTCCCCAGATGTGCTTGGAAACTCCAGCAATGTGCAGCAACCACAAGCCTTGCTATTTATTACCTGCCTTAATCAATCACAGTTCTTTAAGGAGATATGTTGCCATACTCATGACTGCATAAATGTGAACTATTTGAGGATCTCAGTACAGGAGGCGGGGTTTGTAAGAATACAGGTGGGAGAAAGAATAAAATTTCCCATCCACCCCCTTCTAAATCCAGCGTATGCGAAGACTGCGTCAATAAAATAATAAACAAACACGTAAAACCTTGCCATGGTGGATTTCTCATTAAAATATGATTGCCTTGATATAAGCTGTAGAATCTGGCAGAACACACAAAAGGCTGTAAACAACAAAAAGAATCTTAAGGTCTTTCCAGGGAGTGTAGTAGAGAGTATGATACAAAACTAGTGATGCATGTACACTACTATAACTAATACAATCCTTCTGACACCAACCCAGTTGGCTTTCATTTTTAATTTATTCCATGACCTCATTAGGTGCACAGCACTCTTAAAACAAAATGTTGCTAAACAGCTCTTGGCTTGGACACACAGCTTATAAAAACTTGAGCTTAAACTGGTACAGAAACTTTAAATTATTAAAATTATCATTATTGATCTAAGCCTGTCTGTTTAATCAAGAGCACTGATGTTAATGTTATAAGGACTGTCTAATCTCAGAGTACTTTGTGTTGAAAGGAAAGTACAGGGCAGTCAACAGAACATTCAGCTACATATTCTTCTCAATCTTACAGCCACAGCAGCACAGACAGTTTCTGTAAGGAATAAGGAATAATTGTGACTGTGTTTGATACATCAACTGGCCTAAATGTCATAAGTTGACCTCAAAAAGAAAACACAAAGAAAATGTAGCATATGGGCCCTTCAAGCTTCAAAAAGTTTTATTTACAAAATAATCTAAAAAAAGAACATTGAAAGGTGCTATAAAGAATCAAAGTCGGCTCTTTTATTGATGACACTGCTCAAAAGAACCCCTTCTGGCACCTTAAGGAGTGTAAACCAGCCAATAATTTTCATCAAACTCCTGTCCTCCTTCCAACATTGTGAATATTTGAGCCTTGCCAAGCACAGCCTTGTCAAGCAGTGGTTGACTATTCTTTACAAAAGCTCCCAGATTTGTCTGCGGTTTCCATGGGTGGGGATTGTCAACGACAGGCACGCGACACTGCCAACCTACTGTAGCGGGTACACAGTGGCCAGCTGTTGTACCACATCCTGTTCGCCTGGCACAAGAGACGCTGGTGCTGTGTGAGAAAGTGCTCTGGTCTCATATGCTGCCCACTGAGGGCATGGATGAGGTCTGACAGAGTTACAGCACGTCAGTGATCAAACAGTGCTATCTTACAGATAGGCTCCCAGCCTCCCACTCAAAATCACCCACACTTTGTTGGTAGGTGTTTGTGTGTCCACACATAATCCTGCAAATACAGTGTCTGTGGAACCATAAACCTAAAAAAATTACCAAATTTAAATGGGCATCAAAATAAAAAAAAGCTTTGGATTTTACTGAAATGTCATACAACGTATGTTTATGCTGTATTTAAAACTGCCTAAATGGGCACATCCAACATGAACTTTAAAATCCTGTACGTTTTTATAGACACACTGGTTGTTTCAAAGCAGCCACAAACAGTCCAAATAGCAGACATTACTGGATCAGACTAAAGGAAGAGAATGCTTACATGGCATTCTCTGTCCAAACACTGACCCAAGATCAGGACTCTTTTCTATTCTGCCTATTACCAATAGTAAGAGGGAACTGACCCTGGGTCTGTTCTTATGAGACACCTACAACATAACATTCCTAAAGCTGGAGGGAGGGACCTCAAATGATCCTGGGCAGTCTGCACCCTAAGCCCTTTTTAATTAGTCTTTGGTGGTATGGCATAGAAGGTGCATACACGCAAGAGGCTATACATACCATATGGGTACTAAATATAACACTAATTATAAGAATGCGGTTTGCCGTTTTCATAGTTTTATGCATAAGGGTCAGTACCCAACATAGGTTGGATTCCCAAAAACATCCACTTTGCAATTAACAGCTGAGTTAAAGTAGTTGTGTTAGGGTTAAATTATCAAACTGTATTAGACACGGTCCCTTAGGAAATGAACATCCCTGATGTACAGATTGTACATTTTATCATTAAATAGGTTTTCAACTTTCATAATTTTTTTTTAGCTTTTCATGGGTTTTATTTTAGTTTCAGTTAGTCAGCAAGAAAATTAATTGTATTTAGTTTTAGTTTTCAGCATGTTAGTAGTTTTTCAGTATTTTGTCCAAATCTCAGGTGTAACTCTGTTGTTTCTGGTGAGACTATCTTTAGTAATGATGCTCAAAAACATTAATAAAAAGATTGCCATGTTTTGAACATTTAAGGTTTGATGTAGAAGGAAAGAATACTATTTAGTTTTCATTCTTGTTGCAGCAGCCTAAGCTTTATTGTTTTTAATTAATTTATACTAATTAATACTATTGTATTACAGTTCAATAAGCATATATTTTCCATTTCTAGTTTTACTTATATTTTAGTAATATTTTTGTTAACCCTGGTAAATCAAAATCAAAGCAGTACAAACACTCTGCAGTGCTTGTCATAAGACTAGAACATCAGATATCGAAAGGATATCGAGTTTTAGCTCAAAGTTCCATTTTTAAAGTTAGCATGGTATGTAAGACTGACTGGATTGTTTAAAGTGTAAAGTTAAAGTGACTATTGGTCATTGTGAACACACTCAATGAAATGTGACCTCTGCATTTAAACATCAGACTTGCACATGTGGAGCAGTGGGCAGCTATCAACAGCGCCTAGGGATCAGTGTATCCGTGTGTGCCTGGGCTGGGATTTGAACGTGCAACCTCTAGTTCACAAGGTCAAGGTCCTAACCACTACTGCCACCACTGCATCCCTTTTTTTAAATGTCTGATAATGGTGTAATTGAAAGTGAAAGTCATTGTGAACACACTCAAGCACCACAACGAAATGCAACCTCTGCATTTAACCCATCACACATGCACACGTGGAGCAGCGGGCAGCTATCAACAGCACTCAGGGAACAGTGTAGGGGGACGGCACCTTGCTCAAGGGTACCTCAGTAGTGCCCGGGTCAGGACTCAAACCTGGGACCCTCAGGTCTCAAAGGCAGTGTCCTAAACACTAGGCAACCACTGCCCAATTATTAATTATGATATAATGTGTCATGAAATCTAAAGATTTACTGTTAACTCTTGAAACAGTAGTGTTATTCCTTGAATTGAAGCTTTTTTTCTGAAAATAAAGTTGAACTGTCACCTTGAAACTGATGTATTACAAGGTCAGTACATTTAACTATTTGCCAGTTATTTGATGGTTTAATTCCTGCCAGCAAGTAAAAGTTGGAGCAAAATATATTTGTATGTGTGTATACTAAAGGCAGTTCAGGTCAGGGCAAAGGCCAAGCAGGAAGCTGGCCAAATTCTTAGGTGGCTGAAATTTTAAAGGTGCCAGCGACGCAATTGATACCAGATTTAAATTCCATCTTGAAAGAGATTAACCAATGACCTCTGGATGACCTTTACATTAAAGGGCTAAGATCTAAGGTTTCTCCTCAGAGTGTGGGTGGACATTAGCCAAAAGTGCGCTGAGAGGGTTGGAGGGAAAAAAATACAATAAAAAAAACAACACACATTGAACGATTATACAATATTCATAGACATCTGAACCTAAGGTGGAGCAGATGATACTACAGGAACCAAAATATGTTCTCTATTTAACTTTTTCTCTTCTAGACAAGTTTTTCATTTTCAGTTTCAGACTTTGAATTGAAACCCATAATGTCTGAACCAGAAGTGTGTCGAGGGTGGTTTCCTTCAGGTCACACCAGTCCCAAAGGGAGTGAGGTGGTGAAGACAAAAGGCCACAGTGATGCTTTGTTACCCATCACAAATGTATTGAAACAAACACACACATGCGCACACACACAGCTTTCTGGATGGAGACCAAAGGTCCTTGCATACATTTGTATCTCACATCACATTATAATCTGAGCATGGGGCATGAAACCCAGGTCAGTTCTACTACTCAAATAAATTCTTATATCTAAGTACAGATGTTCTCACATGTAAAAGGTGCATGGGTATTTACAGTATGACCCCATTTCCAGAAAAGTTGGGATTTTTCAGAAAATGCAATTAAAGCAAGAACATATGATTTGTTAACTCACTTGAACTTTTAAATTGTCAGAGTGTAGGGCAGAGCAAAACAAAGGTGACAATTTACAGAAAATTCATGTTATAAACTGGTAGCAGGTGAGGGGAACATGATTGGATATAAAATGAGTATACACCAAGGGCGTATACTCCAAGCAAAGACCACTGTGGCAAGTGTCATGAGAGAACGGTCATTTAGTTAAAAAAAGAACATTTCTCAGCACAAAATAATAAAGAATTGTGATCTTTTACCATCTACAATACATAATATTGTAAAAACAATTCAAGGAATCTGAAGAAATTACGAGGCTATAAACTTTTGAGGCCGCAGAAGGCACTGAATTAGAAACCATCCAGCTTCTGTGATAAATATAGCCATATGGGCTCAGAAGGACTTTCGAAAATCGATATATGTGACCTGAAACTCTGGAGTCTGAAACTCTGGAATTTTTCAGCTTGCAAACCTGCGACAATTAGTCTCCTCAGCTCCCAAACAATTAAACAAAAAACTTTTTTTTATATTTACAAAATAAATTTAAGATGATTAGTAAAAACACTGGAAATCTTTAAAAAAAATAACAAATCACACATTCTTGATTTCATTGCATTAAAAAATATCTGTAATGTAACCTTGTTTTCTTAAAAGCTGGGATTCTGTATAAAATAAGTCCTGCCAGCTTGTGAATGAATGATGTAGGGTTTTCAGTATTTTTTACTTCATGATGCTTATAAATATTTTCAATGGTTGACAGGTCTGGACTCCAAGAAGGCCAGTTTAGACTGTTCTAGGTCCAGACTACAGTTTATACTTGTCTTGCTGAAACAAGCAAGACCTCTGAAAAAGAGGTTGTCTGAATGGCAGCATATGTTGTACCAAAACCTGTATATATCATTGTGCTTTAATGGTGCTGTTCTAGATGTGCCAGCCATGTGCGTCCATACCCTCTTTGATGCTGGCGGATGAACTACGCTCTGATAACAAGCCAGATGTTCCCACCCTTCTTCCAACATTCACGATGCAGAGGTCATGATTTCCAAAACAATATGGCAAATATTGATTTATCAGATCATAAACATATGATATATACATATAAACTGTTTAAAATACAGTACCATTTATAGTACCATCTTAAATGTAACAAGATAAGTTCATTTTTTTCACTTTGCCTTCATTTTAAAAGAGCTTTGTTACAAAGTTTCTGGGCCATGTTCACTTATGTTGCATTTGTGATTGGCATGACAATGACTTTTTACAGACAGTGATTTCTGGTAGTTGATTTCCATGACAGACTCATGCCTGTTAATGCACTGCTGCACAAAGATCACAGGCATCCAATACTGATTTTTAGCCTTGCACACAGAGAATTCTCCAAATTCTCAGAATCGTTTGATGTTATGTACTGTAGATGATGAAATATTTATAGTCTTTACAATTTTATGTTGAGGAACATTGTTCTGAAAAATGTCCACACTTAGAACATTTAACCATCTTTACTTCGAAGAGACTATGCCTCTCGAAGATACTCTTTAAATACCCAGTCATGTTACTGACCTGTTGACAATTAATTTAATTAGTTGCAAAATGTTCCTTTAGTTCCACTTACTTTTCCAGCCTTTTCTCCCCCATCCCAACTTTTAGACCTGTTGATGCCATTAAATTACAAAATGAGCTAATACAATAGCGGTTATAGTGGTAATAAAATATTAGTTTAGGAGATTTGTAAAAAAAAAAAAAATTGTATTCTGTTTTTATTTATTATTTACCTTTTTTTTGGAATTGGGGTTGTAAAACAACTCATCAAAACACCCACAAAATACCTGGAACTGTGACTGGTCAAGATACTCACAGTATAGAACAAAATACTGTGTTTGGTTAGAGGACTCATTTGCATACTACAGCTTTCTGTTATACCAGCATTGCAAAGGCCAAAAACATGATGACAATTAGCTAAGATACATTTTCCAGTCTGAGTAGGAACACACAATAGAAATATTACAACCTCAAAAGCACAAGCTAATTTACAAGAATAAAATAATAATAATGAAGAGAAAGTAGAAGAGCACAAAAGTGAGAGTGTGTATGTGCCAGTAAGTCTGGTTTGTTCTGTTCACATTTTCAGCTCTCTCTGGAGAGAGGTTCCTCCCAAAGTCTTGTTTATTTACTTAATGATTACTAGAGCCACTAAACACATATTTCACCCCTGTTTTTCTGACTGTAGAAGAGCAAGTTGGTGATGGAGTGATGGTAGATGGCTGGTCAGTGCAAGTTTAAGGGGAATTCCCAGGAGACCACAATGAGTGTGAAGAATTCTGAGTCAGGAGAAACAGCTGGTTGAATGAGAGGCATATGGAAAAGTGGCATTACGCCATCCAACCAATAATCAACAACTGTCTAAATAAACAGACCAATGCTCTGGACATTATAACCATGTCCTTTGAACAGGCCAAAGTAATCCCATCTGTGAAAATGGCACTGCGCTGGAGTATACAGCTTGGACGTACAGTTGTGTGTGGTGCAGTCCTGGTTGTCATCATGGCGATTACCTTTGATGGTGCTGATGACTCGCTCCAGTTGCTGGCTCTCGTTGCGGTCAGGTCGGCAGCTCGGGCTAATCTCCAGGGAATAATCTGGACCATATTCCGTGAAAAACTGCATGAAGAAATAAATCAACACTTGGTGTTTACAAATCAGGCAGTTTGGAAAACATGCACTTGCACCTTGATAATACAGTAAACATACATCGCTGAAGCTACAGTACAACTGTTTTGAAAGCAGATTTTCACTATTGTTAAAAAATTGGTGTTTTGCTAATATGATAGCAGCATTACAGAGCTGAGACACCTGCATCACATTCAAACATCCAAGGGGTGGTACTGATGCAAATCTCACGCACTTCCCCCAACATAAAGGTACTGTCATCTCTCCCTCTATTTCTCTCTCCAAATATAAAACACTGGAGTAATAGGAAAGAAAAAAGAAGAGTGTACAAATGTTTCTGATCAAAATCTAGGATTGGCAGGCAATTCTTAAGCATTTGGGAGAAGTAAACCAAACATTTATCCAACTGGGACAGAGATTTATACATCAGAGTGTGTACTTCAACACTGGCCTTTTAACATGATATAAAGTTTCAATGAAAAATAAACTCTGAACTTCAAATAATCCTCAGTGAGCAAGAATTACTAGTTTTTAGCATTTAGGGGGAATTTGTCATTCTTTCTTACTCCCAGTACACACACAAACGCCCTAAATGGTTTGTGCTTTCGGACGGAATTCAACCTCTTCATTTTGAAAGGCAGCCAATGAAAAGCAAAACATCCCTTATTATGGAAGAGCAACTAAATCACAAATAGCATTGCATTATGGTTTTTAAATGAAAGCCCAGATGGCCAAAAATACAGCCAGGCAATTTGCTTTACTAATCTCAAATATACTGACCACTTTATTCTGTGAAAAATATATAAATATATATAAAAATATCTGATCTGGACTAGCATCACCATCAGAGTGGGCTGTATGTTTCTTAGCTGTGTATGTGTGTGTCTGAGTGTTAGCGCAACTCTGCTTTCAATTATCTCCATCTTGTTTATCCGGCTTGCCTCCGCTCCCAAGGCACCTCAACATGCAGGGGATTATAGAACATGAGTGTGTGTGTGTGTGTGTTCATGTGCACCAAAAAAAAAAAAAAAACATGAATGAAACACACACACATATATATATAAACACATGCATATACATTGCTGTGCCTAAATGAGGAAATGTATGTTTGACAAATCATAACGATTTACACATTACTATCTGCACACACACACACACACACACACACACACACACACACACACACACACACACGTTCCCATAAACTCAAGCTTTCCCATACAGATCAAGCGGCGACTGCCCTGTCGGCCTCTCTGCATGACTGTTTGGCTTGGACCATAGTCCAAGTCCACTTTTATCAGCAAGCCGAAACAGTGACCGCACTTCTAAGTTTTGGGTTTTTTTTGTGCATATTCCATTTGGTGTATATGCATATCCGCGTTTATTAGCATCTTATTGTGATGATTTCTTTTCAAGCATACCAAAGAGAAGAAACAAAAAAAACACCAGTGTTTTTCCTTCACTAAAACACGAACATTAACCTTATTGCATGTTTAAGTCAGTGACATAAAGCTATAGCAGTAAAATGTGACAAAGTATACTGTAAATTTACTGTTCTTTTCTATTATGAAACAAGTTTTATTGCTATTAAGATGGAAAGGGTGAACCAGTGAATCTCTACCTTTGCTGTCTGTAAAACCTTTAAGACAAAAACAATAGTTTCATCATGTCACAAGAGATGTGCACCAAATTAGACAAAGCACAAACAAGGTCAAATTTCCCTCCTAAATGAGGCAAGTTCATGGAAAAACCCAAGAAGAATACATTTAGTGAGGAGGTCAATACTCAGCTCAACATTGCATTGTCTCCGAGATACTTACTCACCATGAAAGTTGGCTAAAATATCACCTCTTGGCCTTGTAACCCTGACTCCTGAGTCATAACACCACCCCTGCTCCATAACACACTTCCCCTTGCCTTGTTTCCTGCATTTATCCCACTCCAGGAATTGTAAGCGCCAGCCATTTCCCAAATAGGTTGGCAGAGCTTTCCCAACCTGACCAGAGGAGAGGGCGCCCATGGCCTTTTGTACTGATCTGAGGTCAGTTTTTAAAAGTTTGGTCTCAAAAAGTCAGACTCACCGTGACCTTAAAAATCTAAACACAGAACACAATACCTCCTGATAGATGGATGGATTGAGATATGAAACTACAGAAGGTAATGAAGCAAACAATAATGATCTATATTCCATTAAAAACAGCTCAGAATGACTGCATACAGACTAAAACACATTAATGAAATGCCAAAGCTAAGGAAGGCATCATCTGAAGACAAAAAAGCTGTGGAGTCAATAACCTGGGTGCAATGACAAACAGGACAGTATATCAAAATTAAAGTTATATTAAAAAATTAATAAAATAGTACAAACTATTCAAAATTCCTTAAAAAAGACTATATATTTTTAAAAGCCTCTGTGAAAATAATACAAAAAGCTATTTGTTTGAGCAGTAAGCATTTATTTGTTTAATACATAATTAGAATAAATACAAATAAATAATGTTTTTGATATGTGTGACTATGTTTTAGCTTTACCAGTTCCAAACTTCTCCACATAGAAGTCCAGCTACCACCCAGTACCAGCTTCAACTGTGCAATCATCATTCAATGAAATCAAGGTGCTGCTGATGGAATTTAATAAATCCATACAGTGGCTAATGTGCAGACAGTAGTCCTTAACCGGACATACCAATAACCACAAAAAGTATACATTCATTTTCATGTGTTTTAGTGAAGTGAAAGTGACTCTTTGTCATTATGAACACACTCAAGCACCACAACAAAATGTGACCTGTGCATTTAACCCGTCACACGTGCACACGTGGAGCAGCGGGCAGCTACCAACAGCGCCCGGGGAGCAGTGTAGTGGGACGGTACCTTGCTCAAGGGAACCTCAGTAGTGCCCAGGCCGGGACTCGAACCTGCGACTTTCAGGTTTTTTTTAATGATCATTTGCACTTATTCTCATGTTATGTCGTGATTTGTCGTACAGACAAAAGCAGACTTACTACAGAGATAACTAGTTTTATATATATATTTTTTGGTTAGCCTAAGCCTTTCGCTTGGTACTAAAACACAATGTGGTAGAAATGCAGATAAATGTGTGTCCAAGAGGTTCTGTTACGTTCTATAAAAGAGAGCAGTAGTATTATATAGAATTATGCAAACCATAAATAATCACTGCAGAGTCTGTCAGAAGGTAACTTTGGATCAGTTACTGTTTCTACTGAGCAACTGAGATAAATCAATTGTGACGGCTGCTTTCAGGTGTAGTGTTTGTTTATGGTACACTGTCAAGGCAGATTTTTTGAAAACATGTAGCTGTTTAAATACACGGCCAGAGAAGTACACTTTATTTTTCATTGTGTATTCTGCTGTAAAGATAAACTTCAGACATCGAATTAAAAAAAGGAAATCAACCCTTCAAGGGCCAAACCCACAGACAAGACAAACATCACGTTGCCTTGTCTTATTGAGTTCCCCTACAGCTTTCCCTCTGTGCGTGTGTGTTTGTGTCAGTGTGAAATGGCATGTCTGCCGGAATGTTCTATGGAGACAGACTGGGAGGTGAAAGGGGAGGCAAAACGTCGCCAGCATTTGGTGGAGCTCAGAAAAGACCGACCACTGACAGAGCACGCACGTCGATGCACGTGTGCACACACACAAGCACAAACACAAGCTATGTTTCAATAACATATGCAGATGGTTAGTGCCAAGTGCCTGAAGTTATATACATACATACATACATACATATATACATATGTATACACACACACACACACACATATACATACACACACACAGTAAGTATAAATGTCACCAACTGACAAAATACATTTATACTGAAAAACAGAGTAAGTTGTGTAATATGGTAATTGTTGGACAAAAATATAGATTATTTTTCCTTCAAAGAAAAAAAATGTAAATGTTTTTAAAAATAACAAAAGAATAAAAAATAACAATTAGGCTTTGACCAATCACGTCTCTCCGGTCAGGTTTTCGGCTACATCATACATTTCTGTAACCAAATCAGTGTGTTTTCTCTGAGCACATTCACTAAATGTGTTTAAATTCTACATGTGTTACTTTTAACACACTTCAGTAGTGCTGAAGAAGATTACACTAAAATACAAAATAAACCAAAGCCCACAAACACGTTGTCAAAATAAAAACTGTAAAATTAATTCAGATTAAACAAATGAGTTAAACGGGTTCACCCAAAAACACTATTCTATCTGCCATGCTGAACTCTTTCTCGGACAGCATTCAAAATGCCTTACAGACCACAATGGTAAAATGATGCACCGACGTTTCTCTGTCTTTGTAAGTGTGGCTCTCACAGACTATTCACACCGAATTCTCTTCGCTTAAGAGCCACCACACACTAAAAAGTGCTGTCTCCTTTATTCTGCCTCATCATCCCAGGAGGGCCAGGCCCCCTCCTACTATCTTTCACACAGGACAGGAGTGCTTCTAATCCCTTTAGCTGTGTTTGACTAGCGTAGCCACAGCTGTCCTCTAGCTTTATAAATGTGTGTGTATGTGTGTCTCGAACTTCTCAGACCTGTAGATCTGCTTGTATCTCTGTGTGCATTTGTACAAACCACACTGTTATCTGTATGAGGTAGTGTCTTCAGCCTCCTGTAAAAAATGCACTGTGTATGCTTTCCATCAGTGATCGCACAATAGGAGGAAATGATGCCGATTGTCCAGCATCCAGTTTCTGACACAACCAACCATATACTGAACTCCACCCAGACTCACCACAAAACAGATAAGTGTACAAAGAGAGAGACAGAGGGAGAAAGACAGAAGGCAGAGAGACAGAGAGAAAGAGAGAGGAGAGACAGAGAAAGCAAAAAAGTGGTAGATAGCGTGGAAAAAAGAAAAAGACGAAGAGACAAAAAGAGAACAAGAAAGAAATAGTGAGAAAGAGATGATGCACAAAAGAAAGACAAAAAGGAGAGAATGAGAAAAAGAGGAGGATAGGAAAGAAGAGAGAGAGAGGTGAGAGGAAAAAAAGACAGGCATAGAGGAAAAGAAAAGAAGAAGGAGAGAACAAGGAGAGAGAAGGGAGATAAAAAGAGATGTAGAGAAGAAGGGGAGCAAGAGGTTGTAAAACAGACACTGAAAGAGAGAAAAACTGCATGAGTGTGTGAGTGGAGGGGAAACGCAGAGCTTACTGTTTGTTATTTCACTGGGCTGTGCTGGGAACGGCTCAGCGGAAACAAGTGAAAACAAAGCCTAAAAAAAGAGGAGAGAGGATGTACGGATGTGGACGGCCTGTGGAAAGGCGAGGAGTGTTTCCACCCAGGGGCCACAGCAGGGCCCCCAACGCCACAGTACAAAACACTCACTGCTTCTTCCACTTATCACTGATAAGGGTGAATACAAAGACACGCTGCCTCTGCCTGCTCAGAGAGCCAGTCAGCTGAGAATTTATTTTTAGGTTTAACTCCTTACAAGCCTGTTCCCCGTTGGAATGTGGCTGCATCCGTATTGCAGCTGGAATTCTTACATAGCGGCTGTGGAAAGATTCAAATGACATGTTTAATGTCCTTCATACCACAAGCTGAAGAAGCGAGTTTAGGAGGCTGTACAATCTTAAAAATAAAGCTTCCTAAATGATTCTAAAGTAACTAGAGGTTGGTACAGAAGCGCAGAATCTTTAGATTAACAGTTTGAGTTCTTTACAATCCTTGAAGAACTAACCATTGAAATGTTGTTTTTAGAAACAAAAAAAGGGTTCGTCTGTGACAGCACTTCAAGTAACCACTTTTGCACCCATTTTAAGGAGTGTAGTGAGAAACTCAAAGGCAAACATTGAAGTTAAAGAGCAGTGAGACTAAATAAAAAAGATATTATTTAAATTGCCTTTAGAAGACTTGATGCTCATGGTGGAAATGTGATATTATGAGAAGCAGAGCGACTCTGTTGCCCTTTCGGTCTTGTGTCATATGGAGTCGATGTGGAGGAAGAAAAATGTACAGCATACAAGATGACCTAGACTCTACTGTAGGTCAGTGTGTGCCATATGGCCTAGTGCACCGTGGGAACTCAGACAGGCAGTTAATCGGGCAAAGAACAGACAGAGGAAACAACAAAGACCCATACAGTTTTATGACACCAAGTGAACCTGGAAAATGAAAGCAACAATATAAATAGAAAAAAAGAAAATTGATTAGGACTTTAACCTATTGTATGGGTTCATACAATACAGGGCTGCATGATCTAACTACAGTGATCATACTGATAAACCCTTGGTCTATTTTATATCAAATATAGTTGGTCATTTATTGAATTGTTGTAAGCAGTGACACCATTTACTTTTTGATCGTTGGTCGCTTATGGTAAGCTACTGTAGCATTTATAGGAACTTTTGAGTGAAGAATGATATTTAAATAATTTTTTTCACTTACCCCAGAGGTAAGGCACATTAGAAGTTAAGTTTACATTTTTTATCTCCCTATTAGGCTAATGTTGCTAACAATAGAGGTCAAAAGTCATTCAAATGTTTTCCATAAATAAATCCTAAAAACGTCTCTTAATCCACTGAAACCACATTCAGTTTTTTAGTAAAGTGGCATAGACTTCTCAGTGTGGCTAAGGACACAGCATGACTTACTGTAAGTTACAAAAATCAGCGAAAATTCACTGCGGCTACTCTAATGCTGCAGAAAGCTGTATTATACTACAAGGCCTGTTTTAACAAGCCACGTCAGGAATAGATTTCTGATCTAGAATCAGCTTTGTGACAATGACCATAAGAAACAAAGAAAAAATCTGATACAAGATCTGTCTTTCTTAATACTGCTATGTGAAAGATGTGAAGTTTTGTTAATTTTGATAACTGACAGTAAGTCGGACTGTGTAAACCACATTGACAGGTCTGTGCCACCTCAGTTAAGATGCAGACGTGGACTGAGTGAAGTGAAATGCTTTGGGGATGCATTAATAAAAACTATTTGGGATATTATTGATTTGAAGTGTTTGTTAGCAACGTTAGTCTCCAACACAAAACTCCAAAGCGAAGCAAAATGTAAACTCCAAACATATTTAGGCTGATCAACTAAATATGGGTAAATTACATTTTTCACTGAACCATTCCTTAAAACTAGACTAACATTTAGCAAGGGATGATATCCTGGTCTGAGCTATATAAGCCTCTCCTGGCCTCTCACTTGAGGCTGTGACTTGGTCATCTGTCTGTCTGAGTGTGTGGAGCTTGAATGAAGCTGTTGTGTGCCCTACTCCAGTCTCTATCTCTGCCACTCATTGTTCACAGTGTTGGCAGGGTACAACTCAGAAAGAAGCCTCCACATACCCTAGCAGCTGGACCGGGAGTGAGAGCGAGAGTGTGAGAAAGAGAAAGAGAGAGAAAGAGAGAGAAAGAGAGAGAAAGAGAGAGAAAGAGAGAGAGAGAGAGAGAGCAAGAGAAAGAGAGAGAGAGAGAGAGAAAAGAAAGAAAGAACGAAA
>JBBPDA010000013.1:287372-300835 GCA_037974385.1 Arnoldichthys spilopterus
AGACAGAGAGAGAGAGAGAGAGAGAGACAGAGAGAGAGAGAGAGAGAGACAGAGAGAGAGAGAGAGAGAGACAGAGACAGAGAGAGAGAGAGAGAGAGAGAGGACAGAGAGAGAGGACAGAGAGGGGGGGGCAGAGAGAGAGAGAGGACAGAGAGAGAGAGGACAGAGAGAGAGAGAGCAAAGGCAAAAGGCAAAGCATATCAGCAAAGGGCTTCATTGTGCTACTGTAATTACTACCTTTCATCCAGTGCTTGGCTCGGCAGGTCTTGAGTTCAGAGCTCATTTCAAAATGGGCTAAAATCACAAAGTTTACCTTCTTACCCCCACCCCCCATTAACCACACACTAATAAACTTTTTGGCCTGGGCTACTGCCTGGCAACAGGAACAAGAGAGTATCTCAGCAGGCATAGACAAAACCACTCAGCATCTTTGACAAGAGCTTGTCAGTGTCTTTTGTTACAATTAAAGACATCTACAAACCCAATTTCCAGAAGAGTTAGGATATTTTCCAAAATGTAATAAAAACAAAAATCTGTGATATGTTAATTAACATGAACCTTTAACTGACACAAATACAACGAAAAGATTTTCTTAAATTTCACTGAACAACTTTGCTGTATTTTTTTAAATATACACAAATGTATATGTATATGTAAGTATAAATGCAACACACCCAAAAACCTTTGTGACAGAGGTATGTTTACCATTGTGTTACATCACCTTACTTTTTAATAACATTTTTAATTGTTCTAGAACTGAAAAAAAACATATAGTACATTATAGTAGTGCAACCAAAACCGACCATTCTTGCTTGATGTAAGACTTAAGCTGCTCAATAGTCCGTAAACACTGTTGTCTGATTATTTTCTATATGATGTGCCATACATTTTCAATAGGAGATAGATCTGGACTGGCAGGAGCCCAGTCAGGCACACACACTCTGTGTCTACGAAGCCATACTGCTGAAACCTGTGCAGTATATGGTCTGAAACTGTTTTGGCAAAATAAACATGAATGTCCCAAGAAAAGACGTCACCTTTACGGCAAAATACACCTCTCCAAGTTCCTTATATATGCCTCTGAGTCAATGGTACCTTCACATACATGTAACTCACCCCTGCTGTGGGCACTGTTGCACCCCCATATGATCACAGATGCTGACTTTTGCACCTTTCGCTGATAACAATCTGGATGGTAGTTTTCATCTTTGGCAAAGATCTCAACACCTGTTTCAGCCCAAAAGCAGGCTGAACATGTTTCCACAATTTCTCAGTTCATTTCAAAAGAGCTCGGGCCCAGAGAACTTGCCTGTGTTTCTGCATAGAATTGATGTATGATCTCCTCCTTCCATAATACAGTTACAAATTGTAATTCTTAATGCAGCAACAGTCTGTGTTAAGTGACAATGGTTTTTCAAAGAACTCTTGAGCCCAAATGACTAGATTGGTCACAGTAGCATGACAGTTTCTAAAGCAGGGTCACCTGTAGGCTTGAAGATCACAAGCATTCAGCAGTGGTTTCTGACCTTGTCCTTTATGAACTGAATGAGATGTCGGAGTTCTCTGAATATTTTCACATCATGTACTGTAGATGTCGAAAAACAAACTCTTTGCAATCTTGCATTAAGAAATATTCCTTCTGAAGCAACTAACAATTCTCTCATGAATTCTGGCACAAAGGGGAGAGCCACTAGCCATCCTTGCTTGCAAAGACTGAGCATTTGATGAAGGCTGCTTTTATACCCAGTCATCATATGCTTACCTGCTACCAATTAACTGCTTAATTTGGAGTCTTTCAAACCGGTGTTACCTGAATATTCTGCACACTCTTCAAACTTAACTCTACAAAAAGTTTTGTTGAGGCTGGTTTTGCAGTAATCAAATTTTTACATTTTTGTTCAGTCAGTAAAACAACTGAAAATCTTTTCTTTGCACTTTTGTTTGTGTGAATCACAGATTTATGTATTTATTTATTTGCATTTGAGAATATCCCAATTTTTCAGGAAATAAACATAGAACTGCTATGATCAATATGCTTATTTGGGCTGCTACTTGACAACATTTACAAACATACACAATACACACACCTCCTCCTAGCAGTAGTGTAGGTAGCTCCCACTCCAGCACATGGCTAAGGCACTTGCTCACCCCTACCGGAGTCATGTTGAAGGAGCACATGGGGTCACCGGCCATAGTGTCTGCACCTAACTGCATCACAACCGCTTCTGGGTTAAAGAGAGTTTTCACCTCCTGCATGACGCTGTCAAAGAGGAAACAAAAATTATGGCATTACTGGCTAGAAATACAGATTATAGTCATAAACATTTAAATAACTAATACGGTCTGTGCGTAGAGTTATCATGATACCAGAATTTTGATTTCAATATCAATACCAAATACAGTACTACATTCTAAACCAACTTTGGCAAAAAGATAAAAACATGATCAGAATACTAAATGTTTATTAAAGACATTATTAAAGAGATTATTACAGCTTAATCAACAGGTCTCTTTTAGTCAAGAACAGAAAAAACTCTAAGTAAACGTAAGTAAAACATAATGTCAACCTAATGTTAGTTTAAGTACATAAAGTGCTCAAAGTATTCACTTAACTGAATTGAATTGTTTGCAACATTGCAGTAATGAAACAGTTCTAAACTTTTAACACTTTGTGCAACATTTAATATTAGAGGTTTGCAATATAACAACATTCGTGAATCACAAAACAACTTAATATGATTTTCTTAGCATATAGTGGGGCCAGCATTAAAATAACAATGCTACATTTTCATTAAAAAAATCATGTTTCATTACTAAGCACAAAACTAAAAGTGTGCTATGCGACATGTGTATTGTTAATTAGAATCTTTTTAGACATGTATAGTTTGTAAACAATTTCTATAGTAATTTTATGTTTTAATCTTATTTTTATCTTATTTAATATGTAAAAAAAAAAATTTAATAGTGCTTTGCTTAGATGATGGCAAGTTGTAAATGTAAATTTTACACCAAGATGGTGTTTTGTATTCAGATTAACCAGTTCACCCTATACAGACCTAAAGGAAGTTAACAAATTGTAAATTTAAGGTTAGATGTCTCAACAAAGACATCATGAAACCACTACATTCTCAGAAGTAACAACAGAGAAAAAGCAAGCCACTAATTATTAGTGCAAATCAACAAATATACATGGCATCAATATCAATACTTTTTTTCAATATCAGTTAGACCCTAATGAGAATGCAAATAAAATCTCAATGGACTTACAACATAAACAGCAATAATTAAACTCAAATCACAACAACAAACCCAAGAACACATAAACCAAAAGAAAACAGCGGATGAAATAGATGAAAGTAAAGTTGACAAACTGACCTGGTGAAGACCTGGAGGTAGCGGTCATCTCTGATTCCATCCTCCAGAGGCACGTTAACAGCATACCAGCGGCCCTTGCCCAGTCCTGTGTCACTGACATCACCTGTGCCTGTCAAACAACATCGCTCTAAATGTTTTGATACCAGCACAAATATTTTAATACCAATTTTTAATCAATACTTTCTAGAATATTAGAATGAATAGCTTTTGAATGTGTTTTTTATTATCATCAAATGAACACAGTGCAGAATTTAAGAAACACTATTAGCTTATGCCATATAGTATAGACAGCCAATCACCAGTCTAGATTTTGACGTTCTAAAGACAAAGGATTTTCATTCAGTAGTATTGGTACTAGAGGAGTACTGAATTTCGATACCTAGCCCAAGTCCGCAACACTCTACTACCACACACTGTTGACATGTTCGGTTCCTGGGATGTGTTCACCTGAGCATGCTGCTATTCTTCATAAACTCTTTCAAATCATTGACATGCTGACTGCCTGCAACAGCTGCATAATTAATGTTGTTTTATGGAGGACAGTCATGTCTTCAGACATTATGGTTCTAGAGTCCAAAAACATGTGGTAGCTGATTAGAACAGAAGAAAAACTACCAGACATAAATAAATAGCAGTAACTTTTTTCTTTAGTACGTAAGCTCAATAGCAAAAAAAAATTCTAGTCAAATAGATCTGGCCCCCTTCTGCACACTATTCTCCTGAAGTCAGCAAAGCCATTGTCTCCACTATCGGATCGGTAATCAGACTCTATGGGCACTGATGTGGAGCTGGCTGCTCAGGGTTTGGCAACGGTTGAAACATGGCTGTCAATTAACTGAATTAAAAGGTAGGCTGATCTGCACCGAGGCAAAAAGGCATGCTGAACCGACCTGGGAAGAAGCCAGGAGAGAACTTGTGCACAGACACTGTCATCACTTTAGAAGTGAAGCTGAAGGCATCTTCCACACCTGTAGGTCAGATCATACATCAGATCTCCTTAGCTTGATGAGAAGATATATAAGGAGTCCCTATCGATCAAAACAGATTTAGTAAAAGCACCGTGAGCGTTGTCTTTTGAACACAGATTGCATTCACTTCACTTCAGTTCAAGACTAAGATTAATACACAATGTCGTAATATATGAGACTCCATGTATCATGGCAAACAGCATAACATTTGTCCACATAATCCCATGCATTACGCAATTATTTTAAAAAGATTCAATGCTTCAACACGACTGTAGCTATAACAGTGAAGTTTTAATCTCAGGTTTAAGCAATTACCATCTCCATGGTGAAGATCCACATCCACATAAAGCACTCTCTCGTACTTCTCCCGCAGTTTAAGGATGCCCAGAACAGCATCGTTCACATAGCAGAAACCTGATGCTTCATCCCTTGAAACAAGAAAAAAAAAACACCAATGCACTGTTAAGCAGCGAGTGCTTTGCATTAAATCACACAAATCTCACAACTTTTTCTTTTGGCTGATAAAATCAAACATTTTCACTGGACTGTTTATCACTGTGGATGAATGTGTGTATTATTCAAAGCCTCAGAGCAGCTCATTTGAAGCAAAGTCTGCAAGAACCCCAAAATTTCATCTAAGGATCTGCAGATAACTACTGTTCTATTGTTCTTTATAAAGGGCAAAAGCCTGACATAGTCCTAGGTAGCTCAAATTTGTCCAGTCTATTCCTAAATTTTAAACACATGTACTTTCCTAACAACAGTTGCAAGATTTTGAAGAACAGTTGTAAGGTTTGAGATCTACACCACTTGTAGATTAACTTCCATACAGTGGACATTTTTATTTCAAATAATTTAGAGATCTTTGTGATCTCATAACCTTTTAATGATAACACCACCCACTCCAACAGGAAAGAGTAAACCAGACCATAGATGTCAGGTTTAAATAAGACAGGTTCCACCTGCAGGACAATCTAATCAATTGTACCTAATCTGGAACACATAATTTTTCAACTTAAAGGTGAGATAAATGTAAGGGTGTGTTTACTTTTTAATGTAACTAATCTGTCTTTTTTATCAACTAAATTTTATGAACTCATGGAAAAATGAAGATTTTATTTTATGTTAAACTATACAGTGCAAAGCTGCTGGTAGCATTTTCTAACGTGGCACTGAAAAACAGCTACAAAATGATTAAACAACCAGTGCTTGCAGTTTCTTGATTCAAGTTTCATGATACATTTTTGCCTTGCCACCCACTCGTATCTCTTACCCTGGCAAAAAAATTTGTTGCAAATAAATTGTGTTGGAGTTTTTTTTTTCTCAGCAACAGAAAAATTGTAGCAAAGCAACAACATGCAACAGAAAACAAAAAGAAAAAATGATGTCCAAAGCATTTTAAACCTATCAGAAGTTCAGAAAACAAGCAGCTTAGCTAAGACACTATGGGGAACTTTTTGTGCCTGGTGACTCAGTGATTGTTTTAAAGGTTGACAAAAAAGAGTTTTGGCGTTCCCTTACTTCTTGGCATGATGCCAGCCTCCTGCCCAGTTGATGGCCACTTCACACTTCCCATCCAGCAGACACTGGGCAGCAGTCAAAGTGGCTCCACCAACAGCTGCCGCATAATCAAATATACCCTCCACTATTGGACAATCGTAACCTAGGGGGTGACGAACAAAATAAAGCACAGAACTGCATTAAGAAAAGAAATCCAGTAACTTTAATGTTTCATGTACTAGAAAATAAACAAATCTGTTCCTACAAAAAGTCTGAAGCCAAATGCTTAAAAAAACAAAACCCAAACAGAATGCCTGACCCATATTCCACCATAAATGGCAAGTGTAACAACACTGATTTTCTTGAACTAAAGTTGAACTGGGTTTAATAGACTTTTCAGCACTACACTGCTCTCTGGTGTCCTACAAGGAGCATGACACAAAATAGACAATTGTGTGCTTATTATGATTATCTTCATTGCAACAAGCCATGAGTGTCACACATGTGATGACCAAGTTCATCATGATAAATTTGAAGGCAAAACCCCACACATTCATCCACAAATAAACAAACATGCATGCTTGCGCGCGCACACACACACACACACACACACACACACAGACACCCATGGATACACAAACACGCACGCACACACAAATCTTTTCTATAATGCTGACACTAACAATCAACAACCCAAAAAATATTTTATTGCATTTTTTCCTGCTTTCGCCTCAGCATTTACCAAGATACTTCACAAAGCATGCATGCATCACACAAAAAATAAATGCTGGTGCTACAGCCGAAGCATAAAGTTTACACATGCAGCAGTTCTCACCCAGCCCAAAATCGACAGACTGAGGGTCATCATTGTCTCCATTCTGGCTGATCTTGTGGAGGTGCTCGAGGTAGGAGTGTGTGTGGAACACCGCCATCTCCTCCATTGAAGCCATATGAGGCTTAACAACCCTGCAACAGTGTTCAGTTCATCTTAAAATAACGTTAACTCACAAATAACTCACCTAACAACAAACAATGGTCCCTGGAAGCTGTACGGTTGGTAACAAAATATTACTACTACTAAGATTTGTGGTTGTTTTCATCATCATAGTTTATCATCGTATGTCATGCTAATGAACATTCAAAAACATACAGTCTTTTTACAGTACAGCAAAATTACTGATACACAAGATACACACCTCATATACTGTAATAAGCCATAGGCTTCAATCAGGGAATGCACCATACTTGCCTGCGGATATAAAAACGATATGGTTTAAAAGTTACTACTGAAAAACACTAAGGATACAGCTATTTTGGAGCGGACAAGAGGGAAGCCGGTTACTTAAAGTTTCTCTTCCAGCTTAAATGGTGCAGCAGGTCCATTCTGACCCCTCTGCATTTAGGCACCAGAATATAACTGATGCACCAATTAAATGTGGAAAGAAAAGAAGATACAGAAGACAAAAAGAAGCTGGCGAATAAGAGGCCAACTTCAGCTTCATTCCATGTAACTGTTCTTGTAAATTGCCCCGTGTTCTTTTAAGTGACATTAGAAACCCTTGAAACAGGTTATCCAGCGAAACGCACAGAGATGCCTCGGACCCGACCCCACTCACTCACCCGGTTCGGCACTTTCGATAAGGAGTCGCAAGTCTCAACATACTCCGCACTGTAAATATACACGACTCTGCGTTTAGTGACTTTTCCATCATTAGAGTCACCTCTGTCACACATTTAAACCCGTACACTTTAAAGCAATACAATTAAGAAAATAAAAACATATAAAGCTATCTGTAACCTCAGTGTTTTTGTAAATGAACACAGGCTCAGTCACCGACTTCCGGTAGCTAAAATTTCAAAATAAAAGTTTTTCCCCCTTACATTAAAAAAAAGTAACTTCAGTCTGTATTTATGCGAAATGTTTCAAAACACCCAAATTGTAACATAATGTTTACCCAAAAAAACATAATTATGTTGTTTTTTATACATATTAATGGTCTGTTTAAAATGTCATAAGAAAATGTGACTTGAAAATGTGCCTTACCATATTGAGACATGTAGACAGTCTATTGTGAAATGAGATATTTCTTTCACTTTTAAACAATGTTTACCAAACTGTTCCATTTCATACATGAGCCAACGTTAATAATTTATACATCAAAACTTTTATTAATGTTTAGTCATTTTGCTGTTTTCGAGTTTTCGGTCTCTTATTTTGCCTCCATATCTAAAGCGCGCATGCTCTCTGCCATCAGGGTCTGTACCCTGTGTCGATGTGGCTGTAATGTTAGTCTTTCAAGTTTTTCAGCGCTGAGCCCAAAATTAAACGCAGCCAAAATGAAAGTTGCTGCACTGCTGGTGGTCTCTCTGTTTAGCCTCATTGCAGCAGAACAAGAAGAGCGCCTTCCAAATAAGTGCGAAGGTAAATGAGCGTTACTCTCGAGCTCAGTGGGAGTTGGGACTCTCTCAGATGTGTTGCCTTTCTTAATGGTGTTGAACATAATGTTGAAGTTTCTAATATGATTTATTTGTTTTATTTTTATGTTTCTTTCAGTAGGATTCGCTGATTTTTCTACTTTTTCCAATAATTCTTTTAATACTTAATAATTCTTTTAGTCCTTGTCTGTCTGTATGTCTGCTGAGTTTGTTCTAGTGAGCAGTTTAACCCCCTTTCTTGTTCACTTAGATTTTTCTTTACTTAACTTTATTTATTACATTTAATTACAATTATGAATACTTGAATTTATGTCCATACTATTTTTTTAAATTGTATAAACTTGTAAAACTGACTTTCCTGTTATTTCTTTCTGTCTATTTAAATTATGTTTTGGGACATATAACATAACTTGTTGTGCACAGATATTTTCATGCATTTTTTTTAACATTTCTGTTCTAGGTGTGGTGAATTATCCAATGTTAACCAAACTCGTTTCATGTTGTTTTGTGTTTTTGGGCAGTTTGTAAGTTCTTGACCGTAGAGCTGCAGGCAGCCCTTGAAAAGACTGGCCGCTCTAGAGAGGTCCTGGAGCTTGGTGAGGTGCTGGATACTGGAAAACGCAGGCGCAAAATCAAGTACAACACTTCGTAAGTGAAACCTACTGCTAGTCAATAAATGTATAATAAACCCAAGGACGCTTGGTGTATTGAAATATAGACCAGTATTTCTCAGGGCCCACTGTCCTGCCTGCTTTAACCATTCAGCTCAGTTAGGGGTGGTAATGAGCATAGTCAGATCAGGTGTGTGTGAGCAGAGAAAACCCTAAAATGTGCAGGGCAATAACCCTCCATTGCAGGATTGGGAAACACTGGTAAAGACTATTTGCCAACTTTAGATTATTAAACTAAAATAATATAAAAATAAACTAATTTTAATTTGGTAAATCAAGAAGATATTATTGACAAACTTGGATATTCATGGTGTAGTTATTAGCGATTATGTTTATTTCATTTTTCTTTTAAGGGAAACACGGTTGACAGAAGCTGTGGACAACATCTGTGAAGGGATACTGCAGTACAGTGTCCATGCCGAGAGACCTGGAAGCCTACGATTTGCTAAGGTTGTTAACCACAACACAAGTGAACCCTTTTCCTTTTCTCTGTTCAAATTCTTTTGAAGCTTGACAATCTGGCCATGTAATGAACAGGTGCTTCATTTGCACATACAGTCTATTCATCTTTTGGTATTTTAGTAGTTTGCATTAACTTGTGAATGGTTGCAAATTTCAGGGCACCAGTCAGACCATGAACACATTGAAGAACCTGGTAAATAAAGGAGTAAAAGTGGAGTTAGGTCTTCCCTATGAGCTCTGGGACGAGCCAACGGTGGAGGTGGCAGACATGAAGAGACAGGTATCACTCCATATACAAAAAAAACGTCTGTGGCATATCAGCTGAGCGTGTGTGCATTGTTTTTTTCATACTTTATGTTCATACTGCGGTTCAGGATACTGTGTCTGGTTTTGTTACCCATAGCAAGTGTGAGTTACATTGTTATCTGTAAAAGAAAATGCATGACATATGTTTCTACATTTTTCAGTGCAATCGCATGCCACAGTTTGAGGATGTCTAAACGTACTGGTAAAAAACACTATTATTTTTCAGTGTGAGACCATGTTGGAAGAATATGAGGATGTGGTAGAGGACTGGTACTTCAATCATCAGGAGGAAAGGCTAGAGAGGTTCCTCTGTGAAACCCATGTCCTAAAAAACACTAACTCTGGTAAGGGGAACTCAGACATATGCACACGGTGTGAATGCTAAATGAGAAGATTTATCTGCATAGATGCCACTCATTCAATCTCTGAACTCGAGAAGAGATAGCACCAGGATGCACTATGGGTAGAGGGGAAGACTGGTGGCGGCAGTACTGTTCTGTGCCAAACTTTCGGCCATTGCATTCATGTAGATATTAAATTGTTCGAGATTGATTTGAGGAACATGACAAAGAATTCAAGATTTGACTTGGCCCCCAAATCCCCCAGATCCTAATTCAATGGAACATCTTCACTGGCTGCGTAAAGCGGTGCAGGTTTTGTTGCACTTCAAGGTGAGGTGACATTAATGATTAAAATAAATCTGCCAATTTCTTTTTTTCCATATTTTATATATAGTAACAATCACAGTCACACACAATGACAATTCTATGCCTACAACTTCATAAACTGCAGTGTATCAGAAAGAGTGTGTCACCAGGCTTAGCAATGTCAAAGATATATGATAAAATATGCTTGCATTTCTAAACCATTACATCTTCGAAGGATTTTCTAATCAGAAGGATTGGCTCAATTTGCTGCATTTGTCAGTTAAGTTAAACTGTTCTGAAAAGGACCGTCAAGTGAGAGAAAGACAATGAGCAGTTGTTATTTGTAGCTTTACTAAGATATACTTAATCATCTTAAAATATATTCTTTGCCATACAAAGGAATTGGTTGACTGGATATGTTAATGTAGTGAAAAACATTTTGAGACTGTATGACCTATTTGTTCACAGATTATACTTGCATAAATAACAAGACATATTCTCACTAAAAGGCATAAACCTGAAGTTAAAAATGTATTGGTTTTTTAAAAAAAGACAATTTATCTAAGTGCTTTAAACATTATAAGGTGTTTTTATGTTTAGGTAAAGGATGTGTGAATGCATCAAAAGGTTTTCATCCATCACTTCCATCAATTACTAATTTACTAATTTACAAATTTAAGCTAAATGATAGCTGAACTTGCTCTCTTGTGGACCCACATGCACAAATATATTGTTTACCTACTTTTACCTTGACACTCTTACAGAATGCTTGAAAGAGATATGGAAGGGTGACATGGGGATGAAAGGATCAGCAGAGGAGTCAGAAAGTGAAAGTGAGAAAGCGGGAGATGGACAAACACATGACGCAGGAGAACTCTGACAGGAGAAACAACATGGCTGACCAATTCAAACACGTGGACCCTCCTGCTAAAATAAGACCCAAGGAAGAAGAGTGATTAAGCAAAGCGGAAAAAGAACTTTAACTTTAACTACTTTTGTCTTTGGCACTAGTCAACACAGCCAGGAGTGTCTAATGTGCAGTGCCTTCATGTCTGCTTGGTTTTCATTCCAAACAGCAGTCTTAAATCATCACAAGTAGTGACAGTGTAACACCCCAATAGTGTTTTTTTGTGTTTTGGAAAATGTTGTACTTGGAATCACTTCAACTTGATCATGATGGTGTTTTACAACAGGAAAATTAAGATAACAGATTAATTCAGAGTGGATTGATGTACAATTTGCCACTTCAGAGAAAATATTGGAATTGTTCATGGCAGTGGTGGTAGGAACCAGATGCCCAGAGGATTTAATGCTTTTCAAAGCTACCTCTTAAAGTCAGTACATGAGATAGTACAGTACAGATAGCACTGAGTATGTTGCCTAATGTGTAGCATTGTTTTACATTTATTTTGCATGTTTAGGTTCACATGTCATTTTGAATCCTAAATTAAATGAAAGTATTTGTGTTTTAGACATTGTGCCCCCTAGTTCCTATCACCACCACTGTGAAGCTTGAGTAGTTTTGTTTGACTCTGCACCATTTCACCTCAAACCACATTTATTGTGTTTGTTTATATCCCGTTGACTTATGCAGACATTTTATAAGAAATGTTGGAATTCCTCTTTAATGTGCCAGTTTACATGATAGTGTTTTTGATGTGCTGTGATTGATGATGAAAACACAACAAAAGGCATAATTGTGCCTTTATGCAACAAACTGGCCCAGTGTTGTGGGGATCCTGACACAAGTCTGCTCAGTGAGGATTTAACTCTGGCACAGTATTGCATGAGCATGTTACATATTTTTAATGCAAAATATCCTTTATGACAATATTTTATAACTTCATAATTAAAATAATGTAAAACAAAAACATGCTCTTTTCTTGATGAGATTTCCAACTGTCCCTGTACATACAGCAGTGTTCTCTCAGATTTGTGTCAATCAGGTGGATCTCATTTGCTGTTTTCCCTTTACACATCCCCCCCCCCCCCATTGGCTGAGACTCTTGTGACTCCCCAAAATGAGCTTTAGAAAAGCCGCAGCTTTCACAAAGTTAACCTCATCCGACCTTTAGCCAGAATGGAGCGTGTGGTGACTCTTTACGCTGTAGCTTCTGGATTGTTGTCCTTCTACAGGTTTCTGGGTGCTGAGTGTTACACATATGCTTCTTCAGCCCTTTTCAGACCTCAACCTGAGCTTGCAGCTGTTGAACAAAGCAGCTGTGAGTCTCCCCTCACCTACACGGTGTGTCTGAGGTCTGTGGTAGTGACGTATGGATTAGCCTCCATGCAAGTCCGTGTTAATGTGGATTTGTTTGGTACAGATGCTCCTGTGCGGCCTGATGAACTGGGAGTGCTGTCTGCAGGGTCCGCTGCAGGTCTGTCCTCCTCCTGCCGCCTCCACTGTCGTAACCTGCGGGTGATGCTGTTGCGGGAGAGGAGGAAGCTCCACCATTGCCACACTGCCTGAAGGGCTCGTCTTCATTTTATTGGAATTTTTCTACGCCTCCTTTCCGTTTCTTGCAACTCTCCATTTCGCTGATCTCGTCTCTGGCTGTATGAGGTTGACAGCCAACGACCAAGAGGACCTAACCCCCCTGCTTATGCATTAAGCTGCAACAGCCAATCGCTGCCCTTTTATAGTTTAACGAGCGCAACAGACTGACAGATAGGGAGAGAGGAAGAGCAGCCGAGTGTCACGCTTAGTTTAAGTTTGGTGATGACTGAGGAATTCGGGCAGTATGTGTGCGTGAACTACATCAGAGTAAGTTCAAGTTTACCTCTGTAGCACTTAGATAATTCTGCAGCCATGTGAGGAGGAGATATTGCCCACAGTGTAGATATTGCCCACTAAGCTGCTGAAGGAACTGTTTTGTTTCTCCTGTTAAATAAGCTATGTTTGGTTCACATCTAAGCGTTACTTGCTGTTAAAGGGGGTGAAGTACTGGTTATTGGGTACTTGGTTTATTTCTTCCTGCAAACTAAGCTTTCATGGTGTTAGTGCTGCTAAGTGTTTACTCGGTGTGTAGCTAGCTCAGTGAAGTAATACTGGGTTCTCCCGATTAGTATTATTAGGAAAAAGGACTTGTGTAGCCTAG
>JBBPDA010000013.1:300935-323014 GCA_037974385.1 Arnoldichthys spilopterus
ACACTGCCCAGGAGGTTATCTGTTTGTTTAAAGGTAGCTCTCATTGTGAGAGGGAGATTTAGGAAGGGAAAGAGAGAATTCAGATCTCAGCCTTCTCCAGAAGAGGAGGAGATCTAATTATTATTCTAAAATCTAGTCGTTCTGTTGTGGGATTCCTCTTAGTTATCTGCCACCATTTAGGCAGCATAGCAAGTTTTTTCCCTTCTGGCAGCCTTAGTTATTGTCTTCACTTGTAAAGTTCTTTCCTATATCGAGTGTAAGCGGCCTTGTGGCTCAGCCAGATAAGAGTCACATTAATAACCTGGAGAACGGTTCAAATCCCACTAATGTTGGTTTTCATATTGTCAGCTTTCACAAACCCCTCTCTTCCATTGTGAGCATTAACCGCTGTGTTGCTCACCCAGATAAGAGTTACACAAGCAACTCACTAGACAGGGATTCAGTTCCAGAGGATGGTGCCTTTTCTCAAACACACCTTCCCAATCACTCTTATATTACTCCCCCGGTCTGCGACTTCCTTCCTTGGGGCTCAGTGGTTCGCACGTTTACCTCTTAACCCCTGAGCCTAGAGTTCGAATCCTGGACAGCGGGAGTATAACCTTCCTTACCTCTGCACTTGAGTCTGATACACAAACCTTGCGCCGCACTTTAAGGCGGCGTGTTACAGGTTGGTACTGTGCAGCACAAGAGGAACCATGAGTAATGTAAGTGTGTGGTTGTTGGTCCAGATGAAAACGTATCGTCATTTTTTTAAATCGTGTGCAGCATTCGGCGTGTAAACAGCATCTCTTAGCCATAAAAACTAGATAGACACATGGACAGACGGACGGATAGTGACGTCCAGTGACCGCAGAATGCAGCGCGATGTTGACAAGTCATTTTTACTGGGGTCTTTTTGTGTTCTACACTCTGAACATATCTGCATGTTCAAAGTTCTGAACCTGGTGCATGAACCAGAACGTAGTGGGTTCCCTGCTGGTGGAAAAGGGGTATCAGGGCACTTGAGTGATGGGCTGTTTTCTTGCAGGCAGATCGGTTGAGGAGAATGCTGTGAGATACAGATGAGAATGTGGCTCAGAAGCAGAGCCACCTGTCAGCAGACGACCTGAACAACAGCTTTATCCTGGAAAGCGATGACAGAAAAACTCTTGTTCTTCTCTCTGGCTACACGTTTCCCCCTGTACTGTTGTTGTGTTGTGATGTTACTGTTATTGGCTCTTATATTTGCTTGGAGATCTTCCCCTGATGTCTTCAAGCTTAAACGATCTCACTGTCTGTCTGTTTCTCTGTCTGTCTGTTTTTCTGTCTGTCTATCTCTGACTGTGGTCCTAATGAACAGCCTGATCACATGTCTGTGTTTTGTATTATCAGGACAGACAGTGGAACATTGAAGAAGGAATGGAGGAGGAGCAAGAGGGTGAGGAGGTTGAGTGAAGATACTAATGAAGTTTAGGGGAAAAATCAGAAAGATAATGACGACGATGAAGATGACTGCGACAAAGATGACTGAAGGCGCAGACAATCACTCAGACCTGAACTCAGAGCAGGGCAGTGGAGCTGAGGATGAGGAGCGGATGGTGTAGAGGAAGCAGCCAAGCCCAAAGCGGCTATGAGCGTGGAAGAGCGAAGAGCCATGCAGGAAGAAGTCACAGCAGAACTGCTGTACACCTTCACAGGTAGGGTGGGGGCGGTGGGGGTATTTACATTTATTAATTTTGCAGATAATTTGCAGATGAACAATCAAGCATTGTAGTTGCACAGCACAGCACTGAAGTGAGTGCTACAAAGAGTCCAGCACATTCCTCTTAGTCAGACGGCACGTGCTACAGTAAGAACTATAAGTGGAACCTTATTGTCTGGGTCTGAAGACTCTAAGCAGTTTTTATCCATAAAAGCACTGAACACAGCTTCAGGGTGATCAGGGCCAGAAATCAACAGTGGGAACTCAGAATAAATAATAAAAGTTAAAACACGTGTGTGGATTTTGGTGAATAAGTTGAAATAGGTTCAGTTTAGCGTGTCTGTCTGCAGTAATGTGCTTATTGCTGTCTTCTTTTGTTCCAGCTCCTGAGACCTGAGAGCTACAGTGATCTAAAGACACTGCTGGATGGTCACTGTGCAGAGCAACAGCGCCTCATAGTGGAGAGATTTCAAGTGCAACCCCCCAAGCTTGGCTGTAGGCAACAAAGCCAAAATAGAGGTGACCACCCTTATGCTGTCTGACAGGAATGCAGCAAATACAGTCCACCAGTGTCAGAAGTGTCCCGGCCCAAAGGACCACAATAAAAAGTGAACCATGCTAAACACAAGTACAAGCGCAAAAATGCCCTTCAGATGATGGATCTGTAGGAATGAGATTCTGAACTTTACCCACATTAAGGAGTGTTAGAACAATTCCACTGTCAGAACTGCAGCAGTTATTCTCCTCAGTTCCCACACCATCACACAGTGTCATTAAAGGAAAGACGATGGAACACAGTGGAAAGCACACACTTCTGTCTCAACTTTTACTGAGTGTGTTGCATGTGTTAAATTCTACATTTGTGCATATTTACAGTACAAATTTATGACACTGGAGAACAATGGCAAAGAAAAGAAAAAAATATAATAATAATAATAGTCTCAGTTTAAAGAGGCAGCAGCAGTTCCTTGTGTACAGGAACCATGAGGACTTTGGTGGACAGGGCTGTTCATATGGGCTCTTCCTCAGCAGGAGTGAGTGGGATAAAAGCTGGAAAAACTTCCACTTGCACTTGGAACAATTTGGGACAACCATTTCCATCATTGGGCTTGTAGTCACACACTATGGGTTTTGTTCCCTCTTATTTTATTAGGAAAAATGAAAAGTAGACACAATCTTAGAAATTCTTTTAAAAAAATATTTCATTGTGCAGTGGTTAGTGTTGTCACTTCACAACAAGAAGGTCCTGTGTTCATTCTCCAGGTCGGCCACAGGTACCTTTTTGTATGGAGTGTGTAAGCTCTTCCTGTCTTGCTGTGTTTCCTCCTGGTTCTCCAGTTTCCTCCCACTGTCCAAAGGCTGTAACAGGTTGACTGGATGCTCTAAACTGCCAAATGAGTTGAGCCTCCTGTCCTGGGTGAATTCTGGCTTGGGCTCGCAATCAGCTGGGACTGGCTCCAGCTTCCATGTGAATGAAATGGAGGAAGTAGTTTAGAAAATAGATGGAGGGAAGTTTTACTGAATCCAAATGCAAGTTAATGCATCTCATGCAGTGGGAGAACATGAACAGGACAAAAAGTCATCCCTATTTGAGCATTTAACCTTTTAGAACAAGAACACTGACCTCATCCTTTCAGTTGCTGTCACACCCAGAGTCACAGTTCTCACAGATGTACATTGGCAGTCCAGGTGTGCAGTCCAGGTGTGCTGCCCAGGTTTGCTGCCCAGGTGTTTATTCCTTGTGCCCACTGTTTGCACATAATTTGAGAAAGGCTCCACATACATCAAGTACTAACATTCATCTTCATCTGAGGATGACCGTCTCCTGCTCCTTGCTTGTCTTTGTTGATGCCTTAGAATTTTTCTTCCTGGGAAAACCCTCTGCTGCCTTTTCTTCTGCAATCCTCTCCTTCACTGAGGTGTCCGAGTTGTGTTTACGTCTTATACCTACATACACACCACTGCACTAATGCCCTGATGACTAAAGAAAAACTAAGCTGAAAACCAAACTTTTCTCTGTTTTGATGTATTTGTTTTATTGGAGATGGAGAGAGGAGAAAGACAGAGAGAGCATGGGGACAGGTGTTATGGTGGAACGCAGGACAGCTGTTGTGGTCAGGCGCAGGCCAGTTTGTAGTGGATACTGGACAGGCCAATGCTGAAGGCTTGCAGGGCACTCATTGGATGGCTGTACCTCAGGATGAACTCGTTGTCAGCCTCACGGACAAAAAGCATGTTGATGTGAGCTGGGGAGACACAAGCAGAGGAAAGACTCCTTAAAGCCCGTAACAACAGGAGAACGAGAGACTACAAAGGGAAAAACAGACACTGGAGAGGCACTGGAGTCACCAAAATCTGATGCAGTGCACAAGGGATGAGAACAGTCTACTATGGAGTCTTTTTCAATCCTCATCAACTGATAGAATGTTCCATTCATAGGGGAAACTTTCGAAGAAGACACTACAAATGAAGAAGCAATCATGAACTTACGAATGCCGGGACAAATCAGCTGGAAGTCTCTCCTGGAGTTCCTCGTCTTCACCGCACAGCCATCCAGTGCATAGCACTGAGCTGCATTGTTCCACTTGGCTTTTTTATTACACAGATGGATGAAGTCCTCCAGTTTATTCTTTTTCCATTTGTGCAATAAAGATCCCTGATCCTGTCAATCAGAAATATACACACAGTTATGAATCACACACACACAAACACACACACACAATATTTGTGCTTATAACTGAAGTCTAAGAGAGTGGTTCCCAACTCCAACCCTGGAGCTCGTCTGCCCTGCACATTTTAGTCTTTTCCTGCTCCAACACACCCACTTCAGATCAACGTTGAGGAGCAAACCTGCTGTATGTCGCACGTAACTTACTTTAGGTTGAACAGGACCGTGCTCGGAGTTCATGTTCATGCCAGGGAGGATGATGGTCATCTCCCGTTCTTCCTCTCCCATGAAATTGTTCTTCTAAAGAGAGAACACACAACATAAAAAAGATCAACTCCTCTGTGACATTGAGCATTCACACTCAAAATGTGTGCGTATAAGTTTGTGTGCTTACATAGCAGATGGCTGCGAGCTCCTGTTTTGGGCTTTGTTTCTTCAGCAGCCCTCTCCCCTTCTTGCTGGTGGTGCTTGGGTTTGGGGTGGCATTATACAAAGTGAACTCTGTCCCCATTATGTTTGACCTAAAGAAGACACAGGGAACTGTTAGACTACACCCAGACGCACTGTCGGAGCGAGAGGACAATGGAGGAACTCTTGGAGAGAAAGATCAAACTTACCTCAGTTTGCCTACAACGTTCTCACCCTCAAAAGACAGGCCAGCAGAATCCACGGAGATGGCATAATTAGCTGTCATGGTCTTGTTCATGTTCCTGGCGGACAACAGGAACTCCTAAGAAAACGAAGACAAGAAGACAGAGTGTCATTGTATCAGAGTGTCATCAGAGTCATATCATATCATCTATTGGCTGATAATTATAAGAGAAAAAGGACGACATGTAGGTGACACTGCACTAAAAATCTACATTACAAGTGCATAAGGTTGTATCTCTAATATACGTTCTGACACTGTATAATGTTGTGATCTAAACATTTCATAAAGCACTGGCTCTCAGATTGGTCCTCAGGGAACACCACATGGTCCAGATTTTTGATCAAGTCTAACTTTAACAGAAAAACTGTGGACTGTCTGGGTTCCCGGAGTACTGGTTTGAGAACTACTGGATTAATGTGATTCTTCTACACAATACCGCATGCTGTGATTGTCCCAGAGCCCCCTGGACTCTTCTTACCTTGGTGCCATCCTCATTCTCCTGGAACATGAAATATTTGGGGCCGAAGTGGCTGCCTGTGGTCGTATAGTCACGCACGATGCAACACTTGACCTCAGTGCCTAGTGGAGCCGGTCGCACCACCAAATCTCTTAATTCCTCAATGGTGTCCGTGGTCCCGCTGTCATGGCTGGTCTCCTCAGTCTCCTCGGTGGAGCATTCTGACACATTAGCACTCTTTGAGACCTGTTCCTCTGACTGATGTGCTGAGGCAGGTTCCTCAGGTCCAGCGCTGCTCTCGTCCCTAACGCTGGCCTCTGTGGTGGGGTGTGTGGCAGGGTCACATGCACTGGAGGATGGTGTGGGGTCAGCAGTACTGAGAGGTGTGCTGGGGCATGCTGGGTCTGGGCTTGAGCTGAGGGGTTTGACATAGACGACCTGCAGTCCTCCGTTTGGAGAAACAGGCCAGCTCGGTTGTTGGAGCTTTTCTTCCTCTTTTTCCTCCTGATTCACATTGGGAATGAACTTCCTGCTCCTTTTCCTTCCAAACTCCCTCAGAGGCCTGAATGTGCTTTCTTTTCCAAACATTCGCTTCATTATCTCCTTTTTCTGTTTCTTCTGTTTTTCCATGTGTTGTCTTCTGGCCTCCTGCATTCTCTCAATCTCCAGCAGTCGTTCCCCCTTTGTCTCTTTCTCCAACTCATTATTTTCCTCTATTTCTCCCTCCATCTCCATGTTTATCTGTTCTTCTCTTTCCTCCTCTTCATCTGATGTTTCTGTCTCTGTCTTCTCAAAACCTCTCATCTGCCTTTCCTTCGACTCCCCCTCTATCTCCATTTCCCCCTTTGTCTTGCTTTCTTCCTTCACCATCACTGCCAATTCGTCATTGCAGGTGACATCCCCCTGTCCTGTTCTTTCTTTCCCCTCTTCCACCTCTTCCTCCATTTCTCTCTCTTTCTTCTCTAGCTCCATTTCATGTTGACTCTTTATTTCCATCTCTTGTCCGTTTCCATCTGTTGTGGCCTCTCCACAATCTGTCTCTCCATCTCTCTCCTTCTTTCCTCCCACTCTCTCTCTGCTTGTTTCTACACTTCCTCCCCCATTTTTCTCTCTTTCTCTGAAACCTTCAGTCAGTTCCAGTTGCTGATCTCTCCATTCTCCCTGCTTCATCATCTCTGCTGCCCTCTCCTTCTTCAGCTTTTCACACTCCCTTTGTTTTTCTTTCTCTTTCTGTATGCTCTCTCTTTCTCTCTCCATCTCTTGTCTTTTCTCTTCCTCAACCCTCATGTTTTCCTCTCTCATTCTCTTTGCCTCCAGATATTTATGGTGCCACTCGTCCTCCTGCCTCTGGATAACTTCTCTCCATTTCTCCTCCTCTCTTAAGGCTGATTCTCCTTCTTCCATCATCTTTCTCTCCATCTCCTTCAGACGCTCTTTCGCCTGCCACAGTCTTTCCTCTTGCTCTTGCTCGTTCTGTTTCTCTCTCTCCAGTTCTCTCTTGTGCTCTCTCAGCCTTTCCTGCAGCTCATTTTCCATTTGCCTTTGTCTCTCCATCATTTCTCTCTCCATCTCTCGTCTCTCACTCTCTCTCTGCCTCTCTATTTTTTCCAGCATGGCCATTTCTTTCTTTTTCGCTGCTCTCCTCTCCACCTCCAACTGTTTACTCAGCATCCCGCATGTCTCCTCGAGTTCTTCTAGAACTTCTTGCTCTCTTTTCATTTTTTCCTCTCTTTCTTTCGTTCCACTCTCTTTTTTTTCCCAGGTCCTGGGAGCCATCTCTTCTCTCTCCAGGTGCAGCTGCTGCTCTTTTCTCTCCATTCTTGCCTGAAGGTCCTCCAGTTCTCTTTTCAGTTCCTTCTCTCTCTGTGCAGCTCTCAAACTCTCCAGCTCCCTCTCCCTGTCCAGCAGTGGGAGCTGTTTCTTCTCTCTAGATCTCTCCAAAGAAGACCTTCTCCTCTTCATTTTCTGCAGCTCAGTCTGCAAATCCTGCTCCCTGTCCATCCACGTCAGACCTTCCATCTCTATTTCCATCTGCATTCCCTGCAGCAGGAGCAGAGTTTCTCTCCCAGGGTCCAGACACTTCTTCTCCTCTCTGTGTTTCTGGTACCCTTCAAACATCTCCAGGTCTTCTTTAATCACCTCATCCACCTCTTTGAACTTCAGAAGCTCCATCTCTTGCCACTTCACTATTTTCTCCAGATCAAACTCTTTCATCTCAGACTTTGGAACATCCTGAGTCTCTTTCCTATGCTCCTGTCTTAGCAGGACCTTCTAAAACACACAAGAAACAGCACAGTTATTTCCTTGGGCTCCACTAAGGAAGTTTGTCTGGGTGTTTGTACCAAAAAAGAGAAGAACACAGAAGATCACATACCTTGACCTTTCTCTTATCCAACTTGGGCTGTGCGTACAGCTCTCTGAGCCTCTTCAGCTCTTCTCTACTTTCATGGCCTTTATTGGTCACTTTCTCCCACTCCATCACAATCCACTTCATCCACTGAGCCTGTTCTTCTCTCTGCCTCTTCTCCTCCCGTTTCCTCTTCTCCTCCTCCTTTTCTATTTTCTTCAGCTTCTTCTTCATCAGCTTCAGCTCTCTCTCCAAATCGCTCCTCTCTTTCATCAGCTGTCGGATCCTCTCCTCCTCCCGCTGCCTCTCCTGGATTAGGCTGTTGTTGTGGAAGAAGGTCCATGTTGGGAGGCTGCTGCCCCAGCCCCCACAGCCTGGGAGACAGGATGAAAACTCCATCTCCTTTAGTGCTTTTGGGCTTTAGGACACAAAAGTGAGCAGATGAATCCACGTGTGGTTCCTCAGTGTTTGAAAGAATAATTGTGTTTAATGTTGAACCTGCAGTGAGAAACAGAAAGAAAGCTTTAGGACAAAAGCTAAAACTGTCTGAAATGTTGCTGGTGGGTGGAAACCCCATTTATTTTGCCATAGGGATGTTTTTGGTAACAGAAAAAATCACCTAAAGCAGGATCTTCCTTAAGACCGATGAAGCTGCTGGTTCTGTGTTTACGCACCAAAATTTGGCATCAATAAACATGTTAATGTTCACTATATTTTTGGTGATTAAACATGTGCTAATTCTACATTTCAGTGTAAATGGAGATATTATATATATATGTGTGTGTGTGTCTATATGTAAACCGTGGGGATGTGAATTACACTTGAATGTTCTGTAAGTTTGTGGAGAGCAGCTGCTCTTCTGTTAGCGCCGGCACTGTCCAGCAGGTGGAGCTGAACGGACGCGGCGTTAAACGGAGCGGCTTGTGACGCCATCAGCCAGATGCTGGAACACTCACCTCTGGTCCGTTCTGTCTTCTTGATAAAGCAGAATGAAGCTCTTATGGAGACGCGCGCTCATTATCTCTTCACCTCGCTGGCCCCGCCCACTCGCTGTGACGTCATCGCCCCATAGGCCCAATTCACCCACTGTATGAAACATTTTTTATTTGTTTTAAATCTTTTTTTTTAGTAATAATTTCATACTCATTACATATATATTCACAAATAACATTTATATTTCTTTGGACAGTGCCGACAGTAAAATAAATACATAAATAGAAGAGTAATGTGTTAGCCTATTAGATTCTAGTTCAAACTGTTTTTCTGTTAATTTTACTACAGCTCTGATCAGGGCTGGACTGGGACAAAAAACTAGCCCACCGGATACTGATGGAAAAACAGTGAAGCCTGTTATTCTTTACAGTGGGCTTCTTACTTAGTGTAAACCAAAAGGTGCTTGGTCTACTTAATTATATGTAAATTATGGCTCCCTGGCCACTGCTCTGAGTTACTGTCTGTCAAAGCTGGACCAGTCACAAGCTGGCCCAAGGCCGTCCTTGTATACTTGTGTATGTATCTCTGCCTAAGAAAGATCTATAATAAAATCTGGCTACTTTTAACTACTGACAAGCACAACAAAAATAAACTACACCCAAATTTGATTAATATCTACCCCTGTTAGACTGCAGTTCATCACTTCTTACCTGAAGTTCAGCTGGTGGGGCCAAATGCTGGACTGGTCGCCTGTCTGTCACAGGATCAAGATAGCATCCGAACTCGCTGCTGTGTGTATTGAGGTGACCACCTTGACCGATTCAAATATTTAAGTGTAGTTTTTAAACTGTTTGTAAAATTTAGAGCGTATTCCAAGATTGCTTTAGTTTGTTTTACATGCTGTGTGGTTACTTACATAACGCTCTTTTTACCCTTTTAATTAACATTCTGTTGCAGAAGAATAATGAAGTACTGATCTACAGTAATCTTTTGCACTATGTTCCTGTTCCTTCTTTACATGGTATATAATGAAAATGCAGCCTGTTACAATTCCCATTCAGTGTCAGTACAGTACAGTAGGTGAGGTACTGTTACCAGCTATAAATGTCAGCTAACTTGTTTGGTTCAACATTGCTGTTTAGGACTGAGGAGGTGGATATCCTTCCCTCTTAGGAGAAACAGGGTGCATAGTGAGGCTCTTGTGCCCACATGGACGCCACTCCTCTCCACTGTGTCTCAGCAGAGTAATCTGGACCTGAGACTGAAGCTCATGTCAAGTAAGAGAATGGAGACATTAACTGTTTTCTGTAATTTTACTATTATTATGAAGGACATTTCTGTAGCATCTTTATTTAATATTGTGCAATCATACTTTTGGACACTAGAGGGCAGTAGGTTTGTAGTCCTTCGGAGTTCAAGCTTACTGAAGTACAGCTGTCTGCTGGTCAAATACCACAGCTGTATTAGTTATATACAGTTTATATTACTTATTAGCTTGCCTTTGTCTAGGTGACTGGAGCTGTGAGTTGACCTGTGGTGTCTACCAGCTGGGCGACATAATAAATATTGAAGTCTCTGTGGACACAGCCAATCACCTGCCACTTCGTGTATATGTGGACACCTGTGTTGCTGCACAGACATCTGACTTTACCACCCACCCCAGATATGTTTTCATTAAGAACAATGGGTAAGAGAACTCCAACCAAATATATATATATACTATATATATACTATAACCAAAGTTTTCCACCAACACTGATCAGATGGAAATATTATAGAGAAGCTATTATGTAAAGTTTGAGGTTAAAAATTTTTAAACCGATTCTATATCAAACAAATACATGAACTATGATGAGGGGAAATGCCACTGTGCTTGTTCTGAATGATCTGAAGGAAGTATTTAATATTAAATGATTAATGTTGACGGATATTTAATATTTTATATAAGCTTTTGCTTTTATTCAGTCAATTTAAAGTCAATTCCTGGTAAACAAGTTTGATTTATTTTGAAAGTTCATGAGACTTGCAGTAAAAGCAGCATTGTGCAAGGAAGCTGTGAACAAATGGTGCTTCTATCACAGAAAACCATTTTAAGCAGTGAAGAAGAACATGGTGCATGTAAAAAGTTCAGAATATCTTGCAAAATTAATCTGCTGTATCGTGCAGCATATTAAAGGTGTTGTTTTACTGCTTTTGTAAGTGTATGATTGATGGTCTGCTAACAGGCTCCTCCTCCTTCTTTTTGCCCCATGTCCAGGACGACAGACTTCGCTTTCAGTTGGAGGCTTTCAGATTTCAGAATAGTGACAGTACTCACAGTAGTTTGGTTAGCAATTAACCATTTCTTTTGCTTCATTTTCGGATGTGCTTGCTTTTCTTAAACCTTTCTGTGACATTTAGTAACACTTAATGACTCCTGCAGATTTTCATCACATGTTTACCAGAGGCTGTGCTCCTAACACCGAAGTGTCCTGAGAAGCGGGCTTGCTCATTTATTCATGGAAGGTAATGTCCTATCAGCTTCTTTCATGCTACACATAGGGCAGGTTTCCCAGACATGCATTAACCTAGCCTTTGCCTTGGACTAAATTGCATTGCCAAAGGTGGCTCAACATTGGAGATTATTTTTAGTCTAGCCAATGGATTTACTTGGGTCTTGGAAACTAGCCCATGTTGTGCCAGTCATCTCTGCACATACAGTTTAGAGTAAACAGTTTTAAAGTAGTATGTTTTGATTTATTGTTTGTAATGGACACAATGTTCAGTTTGTCAGATATGTTTTTTTAATGACTCATAACAATGTGTAAACACTTAACATGTTATTTGGTAGCATAGTGGATGTTCATATACATTCTCAGTAATGCAAATAATGCACAAACATCTTTAACTGGGAGTGTGTGTACTTCATGCAGTAGAACTGTTAGTTATTATAAATGGGTTTTTGGTCAGCGCTCTGTTTGGATATGTGAATAAAATATTTTCAGTCAGACTGCTCAAGGGAAGTGAGTAATAATAATATTGATCTTGATGGTGCTACACTTTATTTCAGTGAAGAGCAATCTACTGCAGCCAGTTCTCCTTTAATCGGCATTTTATCTATAGAGCATGGCTGACACTTGAAGTTTGTTTGGAACTGTGTGCGGGAAGGAATAGGACAGTTTTGTTCTTAGAGTGAGGGGAGTGAAATTAATGCTGTAGGCATGTTAAAATAATGGAGAACATAAACAATTTTGAACATTTCCAGGACTGGGATGGAAAATCTGCATATCAGAAGTGAAGATGTACAAAATGTATTCATGGTTCAATGTAAAATAAATTGCAGGTGCTCTGTTTAAACTTCCACCTCAGCCTTCAGTTCTGAGAGTGTTTCTCTTCAGTTTCCTTTATTTTCACCTGCAAGCTATGTGTAGTTTGCAGTGTGTATCTTCATAAATAGAATTTTGACTCTGTTGACTTTTATTAGGTGGAGATCTGCAGACGGGAATGACCAGGTGTGTCTGTCCTGTAAACCTGAGAATTCTACTCAAAATCTGACTGCTGTATCTGCTCCCCAGAACTTGTTGTGTTTTAGGATGCAGAGTGGAGTTAAAGAACAGTGAAAGTCATTGCTTTAGCAGTTGCAGTATAATGGAACTGTAGAAGAGTTATTGTCTTCCCAATCCTATCCTCACCTGATTTATTCTGGTTATGTCAGTTTGTATAAATTTATTGGTGTGTTTACATTGTCTTGTAAAAATCAAATGACAAATGATGCAAAATCTCACAGGCTTCTTTCCATATATGGAGAAATGGTGGGATAAAAGCCCCATTTACTTTTTAATAATAATTAAGTGTCTTCCCCCAGCTTGCCTTACATGCAACATTTGTTGCAACAACAGTGTTCTCTCTTTCAGAAAGGAGATGGAGAGCCCGTCTTAGGCCTTTTGTTGTAGATGGTTAGATAATGCATGATCTCTGGTGAGTGTCTCAGGTCAGTAAACAGGTTTTATACAAATTAGAGTGACATTTTTTAAATAAGTTGGTTAATCCTGGGCATGGATTTGGATAATTCAGCTCATTTAAATATTTTACATTTTCAGCCTCTCGTTTTCCTTTGAATGAGAGGAGAAAGCCTATAAACACTCTTGAGCCAGACATTTGTGCAATTATTTGTGCAGTTCTCACTTGTTAGCATAAGTTTCTATAATGTGATTTTTGTCCGCTTTTACAAAGATGCTTGTCGTGTAGCATTGATAAAAACAGGAACACAAATGCGTCTAAGTGGATCAAAGTCCAGCTACAGCTGCGCTGCACATTTTAGTATTATTAGCGTTTTTAACACTTGAGATTCATCAGCTTATTAGCACTTAATGACTTTAAATGGATGTTTAATCGGACTAAACTGACTCAGTGTATAGCACATTCCTGGGGCAGGATTGTGTTCATGAGAACTTTAACAAGATTGTTTCCCTTTTTTGAAAGGGCAAATAAATATTGGATCAGCTGTTTCCTGCAATCTTATACTGCCATTTTAATAAAACAACTTCACTTATGTGTTAAAGTCTAGTGTTGCTATCTTGCTGGCCATGCCTCACTGGAAGGCAAAAGGTTTTTTGACCCCAATAACCAAATTCTGACCCATATATATCAACATCAATGTCAGAACAAAATCTAATATCTCTGTAACTGCAACTTTATGGGAGGAAGGGAAAAAATTAACTAATGGATGGATGTGGCATACTTTTGGTGTTTTACTTTCATCATTAAATCTTAACATATAGATACACTTTTAAAAAATAAATGCAATTGTGTTCTGATAGTGATGAAGACTTCCTGAACAAGCACTGGCTGTACTAAGGAATGTGTTGTGAAATGCTACCTAAATCACAGGGATGTTTTGACTCCCTTAATGTTCTGAATGAATAAATAAACTCTATAGATGATGACAGGTTTCCTCAAGGATCTTCCCACAGCATTTTTTTTCTTTTTCCCTTTCTCCCCCTTCTACTTACTAATATTCCATCTCTCTCTCAACTAAAATGCAGTAAGACATTGTGTGTTTGTACGGTTGCTTCGATAATATTGCTCTTAATTGAAGACAGGATTAAATACCACAGTAATTGCCCTCAGATAATGTTTTCTTTGTCTAGGCATGGCTTTGTTTTGATATCAGCGTTGTGGAATTTCCCTTTTTTTTTCTACAATTGCTAGTCTCGAATGTTGTGAGAACGTATCTATGTAATTTATACTGACATGCCTTGTATGTCATTGGCACTCCAATCAGCAGCTGTGCTCTGCAGAATTGGTTTTCATTTGTCTTGAAGGAGAATAAGGCTCTCACTAAATTGCTTGTTCCAAAACAAACATGGCCTCATCTTGTTAGGACCGGCAGCATTTAAAGCAAATTGGGCTTTAAGAATAGACATCCTGGAAAAAGACAGGAGAGAAACAAGTGCACTTTAATTAGTTTGTAATTGTTAACAGGATAAGGATTGTATTTGATAAAAAATAAACTAGATTCAGAAACTGACCACTTTGTTTTGAAGTTTGAAGAAATTCCCCATAACTACCACATAATCTATAGCCATTAAAGCAGGGCTTCTTAAAATATGCCCAGTGGATTGCCTGTGAGGACATTCAATTTGGTAAAACTTATTAAATTTTTCAAATCATTCTGACCCTCCCAAAGACAGAACGCTTAGGGGGCCTTTGAGTTACAGATATAAATAAGGAGGAAGTCTGTTTAGTAGTGTGGCTTGTTGTGTTGGGGTTGTATTTGTTAGTATAATGAGTGATGTCTTAAACCTACAGAGGCACGTAATCTTTTTTACAGTAACTCCTGCATTTCTATTTTTCATGTGGTGTTTGGAACTTGTTATTGTTACAATGAACTGGAGTCGTAGCTCAAGGTGAGCTTCAGCTTAGCATGGGGGACAATTACCATACCAGCTCACTTCTCAGTTATTATGCTTGTCCCCTGTCCAATTTTATCATTTCATCAAAGTCTTAGCCATGGCGCTATAGCACTACAGTGTGTGAGCATGTGTGCATATATGCACGCACGCACACACACACACACACACACACACACACACACACACACCTGGGAAACAATTCTCAAGGGAAGTCATCAATCAGCTTTATGGGACTGCTCTGGGAAAGTTGCTTTGTCTCTCCTTACCATTCACTTGCCTCTCTCTCACTCTGTGTCTCTCGAGCGTGCTCTCTCTCTCTCTCTCTCTCTCTCTCTCTCTCTTTCTCTCTGTCTGTAGTATTTCCACATGTATGAGCTTCACTTCATCTCCAGAACTCACTGTTTGGTCAAGTGTTCTTTCACTTGTGTTCAGCTGACACTGAATTGATGACTGCAGGGCTACTGCTTTCAAATCTTGGCATTGTGCCCTTAAATAACACATTCAATCCCACAACTGCTTTGGTTACAGGGCAAACACCTTCAACTTTCAAAACTTCTCAAAAATGTGAAAATTCAGAGCTACAACTGAACAAATGTTCAAAAATAGCATTTCTGCAATTAATTTGTATGAATTCATGTAATGTAACACAGTTTCTTCCTGTTAAATGATGTGCACTCTTAAAATAGATGCCACCCAAAAAAGGGTTCTGTACACAAGTGTCATAAGAGAACCACCTTTGGAAGAAACCTTTCAACAGATGTTTCTTTAAATCAGAGCGATATATATTTTCTGAAACACGGACGCTGTCTGATGTTTAAAAACTCCCTACAGTGTCACTCATTAGGTAAATATGCAGTTGTTTAACTGTTTTCCATCTTAGAATAAGCAGGTATTTTATCACAATAATCATAAACTGACTATCCATAACTTTAATAATAATTTACTCTCCTTATCTGGGTGTATGCTGTATATTGTCTGTATTTTAAGAACACTGGTCAGCTGAAAGTTTGATTATAAAGAGAGTGGTCCTGCTAAAAATAAGGTTTAAAGAGTCAAAGTTTTATCATATATTAAAGACTAGACAATTAGCAACATTACAGTACTACAATAAATGCAATAACAATAAAATTCTAACTATATAAATATCAAGTGATTATTTCCAAACAGTGCAGGTGTGAGCATGGAGTGTAACATCCATAAGCACTGGACTGAGAATAGCAACTCTGGACATGAGTTAAATATCAGTGCCTGTTACTAGAGAGTGCAGGGGTGAGTATGGCCTTTAACATTCATATGCATCATATTGTGTATAACAGTATTGCACTAGTGCGTTAAATACTCTGTTAAACAATGTTACACTAATTATATATTGCACTTTGACCATTGAGATTTAATACAGATTGTAAGTATTTTAATTAAAATCTGTGTTCTCAGGTTTGTACAGAAAGAGGCTCTGAAGGGTTTTTTGTGTCTGTGTTTGATCAAACCTTAGAAACAATTAAACGCTGCTATGTCATGGACAAGTGTTGAATTGTAATAATGTGTTTTTGCTGATTGCCCACCCCAGCTGCAGCATAAGTCAACGATGAGTGTAGAACATCGGATCGTGTGAGAGTTTATAGGTCCGGGTGGGCACGGTGGTCTTTAATAGTTTTGGACTTAATGTGGCACAAGTTCCTGCCCGTGCACATCTCTTAGAAAATACTGTGGCTTAAAGAATCACAAGTGCCAACGAGATTTGGGGGGGGGGGGGATTTCGCGCAGAGCAGGACCACCGAGGACCCAAGCAGACATGACTCTCTTAGCTTCAACTACAGCTGCGGTTACTGTGGATCATGTTTTCTTCCGTCACATTGTTTAAAAAGATGTTAGTCTTATATTCGCGGTGTTTGGTTTTCACAGCGGATTTTGACGTTTAAAACGCGCGCCTGCAGCCAGGCACATGGGAGACCCTCCTCTCCGCTTCGGCCGTGAGAGAGAGAGAGAGAGAGAGAGAGAGAGAGAGAGAGAGAGAGAGAGAGTGAGTGAATGTGTGTGTGACGTCATGCGCCCACGCTATAGACCACAGTGGCTTCTCGACACATCTGTGCCACTCTCCGTGCCACTCACTCTCGGTGCCACTCTCGGTGCGCCAATCTCCGTATTGATGAGGGTCTTTTTGATAACAGGCGGAACGGCGCGCGCACCGACCCAGCCGCACATGGTAGGAGCTCTGCGCGAGCTGTTTACCCCATCGTGTCCTTCAGCAGTGTGTATAGTGCTCGCGCGTGTGTTGTAGTTTTTCTCGCGTGTGTGTTGTAGTCTTTAAGAATTTAAAAGAGAGCAGATCACTGGTGATCTGATCGGTGGACAGGTTCGCTCGTGTGTGAGAGCGTGTATGCTCTGAACTTGCGAGTCGGGAGCTTTTCTCTGAGCGCAGTTAGTGAATATAGCGCAGAGATGAGCGCGATTACTGCACTAACGCCTTAAAGAAGCGCGGTATTCATTACAGCTGCAACTGATCATCGCCGAGAGTTCAGCTCGAGACACGAGACAAGCTTCAGCATCGAAATAACGCGACATTTCAGATATAAAGTGCTGAATAATAATTTACAGAAATATACAGAATATACGTTATATAAAGACTGTACACTATATATAAAACTGCGTAATTATGTGTGCATTTATGTATTTGTGTGTACATATATGTATATATGAGACACGTATGTTTTCTTTTACCCAAACACTGAGCCGTCTTTTACTGATTATTTCCACAGATCTAAGAGCAGGTGAACTGCCTTCAGAATTCCCTCAGAAGGAAATAAGCTTTGTGAAATTGAAATTGTCCAAATTTACCAACACGTTTTAGTTTAAATAATAATTATAATTATAATAGAGTTATTATTATTATTATTATTATTGTTATGTTTTTGTTTTAATTATTATTGTACTATACAACGTGTATTGTACAACATTAAAATATTTCAAATAATAATTTAAACAATATCATCAACAACAACAACAACAACAATAATAATCATAATAAAATTAATAATCATCATAATAATAATAATCATAATAATAATAATAATAATTATTATTATTATTATTATTATTATTATTATTATTATTATTATGGTGCAGCGTGCTGTTTGCTGTTTAGGGATATTTTGGGAGCTCAAGGCCTAAGGAGCTCTGGAAGGCAGTGAGTATTGATATTAATCCAAAAAAAGCGAAAAGTGAAAACATTAGCTAAGCCCGCAGTGTGTGTGTGTGTTATGGGAGGAAAGTGTGTGTGTTTATGTGTTGATAGATGTTAGTGTTGTGTGTTGTTAGTGTGTGTGTGTGTGTGTGTGTGTGTGTGTGTGTGTGTGTGTTATGGGATGTTTAGCTGGTCTGAAGTCTGTAAAGAGGCGTGTGTGCGCGAAAGGGCAGCTCCTCGGCCTGTAGTTCGGGGGAATCAGGCGGGAGCTAAACTCAATACTGCGATTCATCATTTATCTCCAAATCCACAAAGGAGGAAAACGTTCAGGTTCTATTTAACGGACCGGTCAACCAGGCTAACGGACAAAACCCCGCGCGCTCCGTTTCATCTAACGGCTTCATTACTGAAGGCTTGTTGTTGAGATGCTCGCAAAGTGTTGTTTCATTAAATAAATGTTTTAAATTAAATAAAAAACGACATTATAGTTATTAAAATGGGTGGGGTGAAATCCTGCGTAATCAGAGCTGAGAGTGCGGTTTGTTTTAATGAGCTGTTAAGCACATCGATCTCTTTACAATAAAGTCTTTTTTGGGAGGTGGTGGCGGGGTGGACTGGGGGGTCTGGCTGCAGGTAGGTGGGCCAGCTGCAGAGCCCTTATTCTCTTGGAGAACTGTAATTTCCGCTCTCCGTCCTCGGAGCGCTTTGCGCATTCTGTGGCCTCTCTAACACAGCCGCACATGTCAGAGCAGCTGATAAATGCGACTGGTTGTGATTATAGATCCATAAAACGAGTTTTTTCATTAAAACATCATTATAGCGGCGGAGCTCCGGGTCCAGCGCAGCGCCAGCGCATGCAGGCTGCACAGGCCCCTATACCACAGCTCTGTCCGTCCTTCAGGAGGCTCTGCTCGTGGTGTGCTGTATGGAGCTGTTTGCAGGGCCTGAGTAAATGAGCGCTGTGTGTTTAGGAGAGTTTTATCTGCAGCTATAACACGCGCGCCTCTCAGTGCAATTAGCTACAGCAACTTCACTGGGGAATAGTGGAGACAAACCGCTCGTTCTAATCTGTTTCTCAGCACTGACACTGAAGCGAAGCCCCCCAGAGAAACTTCACTGCCAGGGCGATGAAACAGGCATGGGAGAATTCTCTCACTCTCTCTCTCTCTCTCGTGTACATATGGTTTCTCCTTCAAACATGAATTCTGGTTTTACACTCATTCTGTGTTGTTACAGTCATGCACAGTGTTGAACTCTGAGGGCCTCTGGTACAGTTTGTCACTGGCTGTCATTAAACCATGCCTTCAGTCCAGTCTTCACGCCAGACCTGTTTGTTTATATATATATATATATATAAATATGCTCAAAATGCCCAGTCAGTATACACCAATCATGCATAACTGATTATGCCGAATATTGAGTAGGTCCCTCATGCTGCTGGGACAGCTCTGACTGTGTTGCAGTGTGTGTGTTCTGACCCCTTTCAGCACCCTCATTTTGTGGGATCAAAGCAGACGGGCTAGCCTTCATGGTCCACATGCATCAGTGAGCCTTGGGTGCCCATGACCTTTTCGCTGATTAAACAGTTGTCCTTCCTTGGCCTTCCTTATCCACTCCACAAGACCTGCCGTTTGGGAGATGTTTGTCCAGCCATTACAATAAGACCCTTGTCAAAGTGGCTCAGATCCTTACGCTCACACGATTTTCCTGCATTCAGCATAACTTCAATAACTGACTGTTCACATACTGTATATCCCAACACCCGGACAGGTGCCATGGCAATGAAATAACTAGGTATTCAAAGTTAATCAGATCGCCTGTTAGTAGTGTTAATGTTATGGCTGATTGGTGTACATTGATAGAAAATTATAAAAAAGAAAATAATGGTAAAACGAGGACAAACCCAGTAAACCACGCCGCTGAGCTCCACAAAGAGCTGCATGGGACGATGGGCAAATGTGTTCTGGGGTCTGTTCTTTTGGGGAACCGGTTGGTCCAGTTGCAGAAAGAAAAGAGTCAGGATCTAAACGTTGAGTGAAATGTGACTGAGTAGCACTTTCTTCGCTAAAACACCGGAGACATAAGAACAGTAGTATGAAGTGGTTGATATCCACCCTGCGCTTCAGCGCACGTGGCTGAGTGAAGGCATAGCCAGTAAGCGACCACCTCTGCCTATGGGCTGTGTACTGCTGTGTGTGGTGCTTAAGGCGCTGGCTCAGGATGTTCAAAATATAAGTGTCTATTTGCAGGTTGTAGATTTATGGGCGTCCTGTCTGGACAGCGCCTGTTAAAAACAGCGCATCACTCCAGGTCCGAATCCTGCGCATGAGCTGCCGCACGCGTTGATGGCTGAACTGTGCAGGACCTGATTACAGTCGCCTCTGGACCGCTCTGTAGAATGTGGTGCGCGCTGGATTAGTCTGACAACGCACAGGTGTTATGCCAGGTGCGCGTTTGTGTGTGTGACAGACAGAAGTGTTTGGCTGAACATTCGAGCAGAGATGGGCCGTATTAATGTTCCGTCACTGCTCTTAATGAAGTGAACTCAACTGACACACATTACCTATCCCGCTGTCTGGCTTTGCGCGTGCGCAGTTTCTATCAGTGAGCTCCAGACCATTAAAGGGAAATTAAGGTGTCATTTGACTGTGTGTGTATGGCCAGGATGAATGGTTCCTGGTTTTTGTTTATTTATTTATTTTTATTATTATTCATTATTCATTCATTATTAAAATTCTTAATAACGTGAACGTACCACTAAAGTTCACACCACTTAACACACACTATTATTTACTTTATTGTTTATCTATTAAAACAGCTTTTTGGTCAGGTTCCCCGTGTGTTCTTACTGTTTTATCATCTTCCCATTAACATTCATTAAACACAAATTCATTTTTATATAAGACGTAACAGCATAGGCGTGAAGGAGGACCTCTATGTATGGGACCTGATAACATGTACATTTCGGCGCGAGGATGGAAATGGACGCGCTGCTTTTATTCTGAAACATGTTGATCCTTCAGTTTTGCAAGTCGGGATTAGGGTGTGGGTTTACTGTAGCATTGTGCTATAAAATCGGACGAGCGCGCGCGTGTGTGTGTGAGAAAAGAGGGGATGATTTAGCTTTTCATCGAGGGCGGTTTAATTTCATTGATTGATCGTTATCTTCTTCTAATTTATCCTGAATGTTTCTGAAGTGCTTTTGGTGCTTTTGGCTGACACTTGAATGAAGAATGTCACTCGTGCGCGCGGCCACGTGTTTTCATTTTGCAAAGTAAACATCAAACATTGATTCATTAGGAACAGCGACCAAAGGAAATTGTTTTCGCAGTTGGGTGTAATTACAATGAATAAGCTCAGTTTTTAGTGGCCAGACCTTTCTGGTAATTTTCCTCCTGCCCTGAGTGTGTGTGTGTGTGTGTGTGTGTGTGTGTGTGTGTGTGTGTGGGAGAGAGAGCGAGAGCGTGAGATGGTGAGAGAGAAGGAGAGAGAGCTCTCATTTTGCACTCCAGAAGCTGACAGATACCCATAAGTTTAGCCAAATGTGTGTAAAACCCATTTGACAAAGATTAGACAGGAAAGAGACCCTCAAGTGAATGTATGTGGTCTATGTAGGAATAAATGTAGCCCAGGATCGGTTTGTTACATCTTTAAACTGTCAAGGTTTCCTGTAAAGCATGCTGTGTGTATCCAAATGCCACTGATCCTTACACATCGACTTATATGAATAAACAGTAGATAAAAAAGAAAGGGAGAGGATGAACAAGTTATCGCTATAATTTCATAGTATGTTTTTAAATGGTCTTCTAGGCTGCTCAGCATTAAACAGCTGAAGAGCAAACTGGGGCACATGAAGCTTCCTCTTCAGCTGGAGATTTCAGTCTTTGTCGGCTTTAAACATAAATCTTATAAAGTTCATGAACGTTCTCACAGTATTCCAGTAGTCCTACCATACATTTCTGTATTGCTTACAGTCAAAGGTGACTAGGCAGCATTATTTAAAATATTTAATTAATATGCCTCTATGCAGAAATCCAAAACATACTGCGGTTGAGAAAGAGGAACCCTGTCGTTCTAGCCATCAGTTGTGTGATGAAAAGGCCGCATAGTTCTGGTGTTTCTTAGAAGCGCGGCTTGATATGCAGTTTTTTCCCTACAACACAGAAAACAGAAAAACTAAAGAGTCAAAGACAAAGTGTGTAAAATCTTGTGACATTTTTAAAACTCTGTCTCCCAAATGTGAAGGTTTGTAGCTATTAGGGATGT
>JBBPDA010000013.1:326817-347741 GCA_037974385.1 Arnoldichthys spilopterus
ACTGCTCTTACCTTTTGTACTGCTGTAACAATGCAAATTTCCCACTTGTGGGACTAATAAAGGTTCTCTTATCTTATCTATCTATCTGTTTTCTGTCTGTTTAGTTTTCACCCTACACTACAACAGTTTACATATTTTCTTACTTTCTTGCTCATTTTCTCTTTCTTCTATTCACTTCTTTTCTGCTTGTTCCCTGATTCTTCCCCACATGTTGCACAGGTTTGCTTTTGGAATGGGATGGTGACTATAAATATGATGAATGGTGCTTGGGTTGGGATAGTGGGCCAGCTGTTCCTCATGCTTTCTTTCCCTCACAGAATCTGCTTCCATGTTCACACACTCGTTTGCCCTCATCCCTTCTTCATGGGATCTGCATCCTAAGATGTCAAGTTGAATATGTTTTAAAAGACTACATTAGGCTGGACGATGTGACACAGAACAGACAGAGGGAGCCCCCCACTGACAGATAGGCTGCTGATTGGTTGGGATTACTGCTGTAAAATGGTTGACTTCCATCCCTTGGAGCCAGTGGCATGAGTGGGGATGTTTTCAATTGGGGCACAGGTGGTGCGGCCATTGAAAATGGATATTGTAATGGTCGAATGCTTTTTTGGCTTCATTCATGTGTCAGATAAATCCATCGCTATGGTTTCCTGTTATGATCTGACCTATTTTTCTCTTATTCAATTGAATCCTTTCTCCTTTTTTTCCTTCTCTTGCAGGCCTGATGACATCATGTTCCAATATTACTCCTTTCCCTCCCCATCCCTCTCTCTCTTCTTCCCACTTCTTCTTAGTTTTTTCCCATATTGTCTTCTCTCTCCATCTCTTTCTCAATCCCCACTTCGGTGGACATCTCCCCATGACCCCTGCTACCACCTGGATGGAAGACCACGCCACTGCTTGTCTGATTTCATCAATGCTGCCTATGGAGTTCCTGTTCATGCTGAGGGTCAGATGCAAGAGACAGAAAGGAACATCACTACACTGACGGACCTCCATAATCCCCACAACTTGACGTGCTGGACAGCTTCTGAAGATTTTGCAGCTGGGGACTGGACCTTCACTGTGCCCCTTGGCAGACGCTTTGAGGTCACATATGTCAGCTTGCAGTTCTGCCAGAAGGCTGAGCCCGTGAAGCCATTCTCTATCTCTATCCTAAAGTCAATGGACTATGGTCGCAGCTGGCGTCCCCTACAGTTCTACTCCACTGACTGCATGGGGAAATTTGGCCTTCCTGCTCAATCAGTTGCTATGACCAGACACCAGGAGACTGAGTCTTTATGTTCAGATCCAAGACCCTTGCAGAAACACCGTGGAGGGGTTGTTTTGGCATTTTCTACCCTGGATGGACGCCCCTCTTCAGCAGATTTTGAATACAGTCCTGGGCTCCAGGACTGGGTGACTGCCACTGACATCAGGATAGTGTTCTATCAATCACAAGATAAAACAGTTCAGCAAGAAAAGAACTCGGATGAAGTGGATGGGTCTCTGACATGGAGTCTTGGATCGAAGAGTGAAGTTGTGTCTCAAGGTGAGAAAGAAAGAGGGTGGAATATTTTGAGGGTGGAGGAGAAAGACAGTATGACCAAGAGCATAAAAACAAAGAAACGCAGGAAAGAAAAAACAGGAAAATCATTAAGGAGAAATCGCAACAAGAGCTCCTTACAAGAAAGTGGACACAATGTTACTCGCAAGCAGACAGAGACTCAAGAGGGCAGAGGCAAAGGGCGAGGCCACAAGAAAGATGTAGCCCACTGGAAGCCATGCAAGGACATTGGGTGTGATTGGACAGTTGAGGGACGGGGACGGGGATCTAAAAGAAGGGAGCTGAGGAGAAGAAGAAACAATGTTGGAAGTGAAAGATCTCGCTCCCGATTCAAGAATAAGGCCACCCACCACCTATCCCCATCCTCACTCTCTGTTTCACCCAGGCTACCTTTTTCCCTCTCCGATATTCAGGTGGGCGGCAGGTGCAAGTGTAATGGCCACGCCTCTCGCTGTCGCCGTGACAACCAGGGTCAGGCAGTGTGCCAGTGCGAGCATCACACAGCAGGACCTGACTGTGATGTTTGTGAGCCATTCTTTTATGATCGCCCATGGCAACGGGCCACACCCACTCAGGCACACCCGTGCGTCCGTGAGTTATGGCTGTGTTGTGTGTTTATATGGCCCAGTTTACACTGGTATTAATAAAGCTCTTGGGTGATCCAGCAAGAGGAATGGATAGAATGAACAATATTTGGGAAACAGGACAGCTAAACCATTTCAGTGTCATTACATTTAATATTACATCTGATGAAACAAACCTAACATAACTTTCTCTAGCATAATATTTGCCTGAAAGCACCCCTGCTGATATTTCAGGCAACCAATCAGTTGCTGCCTATTCATGTTTGAGCCTGGCCTTTATTTGCAGGAATTTTATTTGATTTAACATCAAGTATAAAATATACAAATCACTGAAATCACAAATAAATACAAACAAAACAGAATAAAAAGCAGGCCCCTTCCATTTTGTCCACCTGTTTTTAGGCATACTTGCACTGGTGTCACTCTACTCAGGAAGTCTAAAAGATTTCCCGGGTAGCTTACACCCGAAGTGCCTTCAGCAGATGTTTGGAGCAATGTCTCTTATCTCCTAAGCTATTCTGACAACCAGAAAGGTCAGACAATCTGTTAAAGGATCACAGAGAGGAGGGGCTGAATGGGTAGGGAGAAACAACAACTTTTAGGATTTCTGGATGTGCCCTTGATGCTGTAAACTGTACTACACCTTGCAGTCCTCTTACATGAGATCACTCAAGACACAGGTATTAATGCCACCTTTGAACAGGGCCTGTGTGCCTTTGGGCCTGTCTGCCATAACTGTGTCTGTTTTCTGCTGTTTAACTATAAGGCAATAGATAAAGCATTTCCCAAGAAGTGTTAAAAGGCATTCATTTCATAGAATTTTTTTTATCTCTTTCTCTCTTACAGCATGTGAGTGCAATGGCCACTCAACAAAGTGCAGGTTCAGCATGGAGGTATTTCAGCAGTCTGGCCGGGTCAGTGGAGGAGTGTGTTTGAAGTGCAGGCACCACACAGGAGGACGCCACTGCCAGTTTTGCCAGAGTGGATACACACGTGACCACAGCAAATCCCTCAGCCACCGCAAGGCCTGCCAACGTCAGTCTTTGTTTGCGGATCTGTGTGTTGTGTGTGTGAATGTCCAGTTTACTATAAAATTGTCTGTAGACTGTTTTTTCCACCTAATATCTAGGCTTCAAAAATGGAAAGAATGCATTTTAGCACACTCAGTGTGTGTTGGGAGCTGGCGTTAGCACTTAATGTATGTATAAGAGAAAGGAAGGGTGAGAGTATGTGTCTATGTTATGGCTACACTGCGAGTGCTGGAATGCGCACTGACATTTGGCCTTTGCTGTCACGACCGTGGCATGCTTATAGGAGCTTTCAATCCCAATATAACTCCAGTTCATGCTGTCTGTGTGCAGCCTTCATGTGTAGACACGTTTGTGTCATGCTCCAGTGTGTTTACACATAACTTAATGTGGAACTCATATTACAAATGTAAACAACACCTAAAATCACAGCCATGTATCCTATGAAATTCAGAAGGTGAGGGCAAACACCTAAATATTTGACTTTAGCTTGATAAAGGTATTTAAAGCACACAGAATCCGATAGATTTACACTGTGTTAATGTTGAGGCTGGTCTGATTATTGGAAAGTGTTTAAATGTTTGCAAGGCTGTCGAAGGTTTGTTTGAATGAGAGCAGACTGAGCTGAAACAGAGCTGCTCAGTTATGTCTGCTGTTTGCTCTCTGCCACGTCATTTGGGTTTCATGGGGAAAATTTTGTACAGGGGTCAACCGCACTCAGTATGATACTAACAGATTTTTATATGCTCTTTTGTCCCTCTTTCTGTTAGTTATGTTTACACTGTGTTTCTTCATAATTCCTCCAGTTTATATCTGTTATGGCACTCTTATGGCACTGTTATGCAGACACAAACACAGCCACAGCCTTAAGTTGCCTATAACAATCAAACTATTTGCGGATTGCCATTTGCACACATCTCTAGCTTGCGTTATGTCACTTTACATATTTTCTAATTTTTTTGTATTTAAATTTGACTGCATATCTTTCCTGTTTAATCTCTTTTTCTCTCTAGCTAGGTAAATGATTGTACAGTCATAGGAAAATTTAGGGCTACATTGCACTACACGTTGTACTAGTTTAACTGTGTGTGACAAATAAACTGCTTAAAATCCTGATTCTTGAATGAATCACATGTCCAGGGCCAAAATTGAATGAATTTGAATAATCATTAAGGAGAAATTGCAACAAGATTTTTTTTCCTTTTCCAAACTGATTTCAGGTACCATCACTGTACATCTCTCTGATCTCTCCTCCTCATCCCCTTCTTTCATCCAGCATGCCAGTGTCATCCACTGGGAGCAGTGGGCCACTGGTGTAACCAGGCCACAGGCCAGTGTCTATGCAGGGAGGGGGTGACAGGTCAGAGGTGTAACCGTTGTGCTCCAGGATACAAACAGGGCCACTCGCCTCTTCGGCCCTGCATTCGTGAGTATTTCACACATCTGTGCATACATATCTGCCAAAATTGATACAGATGCTGATACATAAACATGGAGGAATTATAGACTGAATTAAGCATTATGAAGAAATGTAGTATTTATTTCTGTAGGGTTACAAATGTAGTTAAATGAATGATGAGTATTCTAGCAGCATCAAAATGGTTTATTTCTCTGGAGACCAATAAAAACATCATCAAACATCCAGAAGATCCAGATAAATCTCTAGAGAAGGTCACTTTTTTGACTGCTAAGGGGAAAATTGTCTTAGATCTTTACTTATAAACAGAGGCTTCCAGTAACTTCATATAGTGCTTTATCGTTCAGATTAATCATGTGATTTTGTTATTTTTCAGTAAAATGTGGAATTTGGTTACCTTTTAGTCAGGGTACAAATTATATATATATATATTCAAAAAAAAAGCCATATATATATATTAAAGATAAATGATGCTTTACATATAAAGTGTTGAGTGAGAAGTCAAATAGAAGTTCATCAGTGTATCAGAAACTCTTTATTGAGAAATTATGTGACTATCTGTGCTAGTTTTTAATGTAGGCCTGGTACTTATTCAGCTAAAAGATGCTCATGATAATGGCAAATGATTAAATTTTAGTAATGTTTTTAAGATGTTTTGAGAAGAGGTAGGAATAAAGAAAAAGTTATTTCAATATCTGAACTTAGTGTAGTAGGAAGGGGGTTCTGATTAGTAAACTTAGCTTGCTAAAAACAGAGTCTAGAATCCTTTCAATTACCTTTTTTTAAAAGCACACTGAGGCAGCTCACAGTGCTGAATCAGTGGAGGAATGTACTATCATTTCTCCTTTATTTCCAAGATATTTGGATTTGGAGTCTGTTTCACCAAGTAAACATGTGTCTTAGAGCAATTGTGTAGGTGCAAAAGCTCAGGACCTTCATATGGTCCCTAAACCAGGTCATGGTCGATTAGCAAATAATCACAAAGCAGCAAAAATGTGCATATTCCAGTGAGTCCTGGAGGAATTCTTTCCTGGGAAATTATACTGTCCTATGGCAGGTGAACATGCATAGCCTAGCAGCTGTTTACTTACATTAGCTCCCAAATTTGACACTTCATTTGGGCTCACCAGGCAGGAGACCCATACCATCCTGCAGTGAGGCCAAGACTACAATAGACAGCTGGGTCATTCCAGTCCCAGTCTTTCCAGAGAGATGAGAAGAGGTGTCATTATTATTAATGTTTAATTATTATTATTTTTAAGATGTGGAGAAACAAGAATTCTTTTATTTTATTTATTGGCTGGCTTTTCTGGACCTATTGCACTGGCTGGATGCCAGCTCCTTCTTTACTGTATACAGAAGGTTAAGAGCTTGCTGTAGAATACCGGCAAGTTGTTCTCCAGTCAAGGGATGATGTGCTCAGAGGTGCTGATGTCAGTGCTTCTTGAAATGGACAGCATACTGAATTACAAGGCATTGGGATATGTTTCATCCAGGATGAGTAATGTGGAGGCGTTCCTAATCTCTTCTTGATGGAGTAGCTAGATTGTTCAGTACAACCATCATGCACCCAGAGGTAGCATGTCTTGGCCATTACCAAGTAATTTCCAAGTCTTGGCAGATCATTTATAATCATCCTTCTAGAACCATGGTTCTAAAAGTGGGGGCCGTGACTGCTGCTAATGCAATGTCGCAAGTCAGTTCAAAACACTTGGTGGAGAACACTAATGTCAATTCAGCTAACAGACACCCACATTGGACAGTATCATGCTGAGGGGTAGGGGAAAAGTGAAGGCCATCCACCCTATTGGATTCCCAGACCACTAATGGCTGTTGCATTGCCAAGAATTGAACTTTGGATCTTTCAATGATAGGGCCAATAGTTAGAGGGTTGCACCACTCAGAAGCCCCCAGTTGAGCTCTGTTTATAATGAAATTTATAGCTGGTCAGATAATGCCAACAGATAGCAACTGGTACAAATAATATTCCCAATACGCTCAGAAAGCATAAAAGCATGTTGTAAATAATAATAAACTATGACAATAATAATATTAATTACTTATAACACCTACAGTATGTTCATATAACGTTTGCAAATTTGACCTGTGTGTGCGTGTCTGTGTGTGTGACTGTGTGTGCTGACATTGACTGTTCTTGCTCTAATTAAGATCAGATGTTTAATGTGTGCTTTGGGTCCCGGGCTCCTGTCTCGCCCGGTGATCGGTCTTTGCTGGATTCTCCAACGCTTTGTTCTCGCCGACGTTGAGCCACTCGCGCTAATCCGCACACATCGCCCCGTTTTAATCCCAGCCGGAGCTCGCGATACGGCAAAGCTTTGAACTCTCCGCTGCGGTAACACTGCGTGCGCGATGCACCTGTCGCGCCGCTCGCGAGACCCCGCGGTGTCGCTCCAGCCACGGCACCCGCATAATTCTTCGCGGGTAAGGGCTCAGTGAAAGACGGGCTTGTTTGTTGTTTTACCGGAGCTCAACTCGACGGAGATTATTTATAGCGCTTTCCCCTTCCACCAGCAGGAAATGCCCTCGTCGCTCATCACTGGGAAACTGAGCCGGGCTGTATTATTAGCGTGACACCCGGTAGAGCTGGTGGGGGGTCTTTATTTTGCATAAAACGCTCTCGAGTCGTCTATAAGTGTGCAGAACATTTCTGGCACGGAAACGCAGAAGCAAGCACTTCTTTATTACAAGGCCCTCGTTGCTGGTTTAGGGTCCCAGAGGCGAAACAGGCAAATTGTAGTGCGACAGGTCAGGAGTAAATGAATAATATGGTCGTTGCACATCTGTAATGTGCTGATAAAAGTTTAGGGTGTGGAGCGCGTGGTGACTTGATGCATGTGCACTATGGGGGAGAAGAGGGATAAGATGTCACTGCCCCAGTTGTGTCAGAGACACAGGCCAAAGGACACGACGCAGGGGTAATATATGGCTGGTCCAGTGATGTAGACCTTTCATGGCTAAAGTGGGTGGTGGGTGGTTGTGTGGGGTGGGGGTCTTGGACCACACGTGTAGAAACCCATCTGGATGCACACATACTGACCACTAAACACTGGTCACTGGCATAAGCATTCCATATGCACTAAGAGTCTGGGGGGGAACCACACACATAGCATACATGTCCTCATTCTGGCGTCCATGTAAAGACACACAGATACACACACACGCTCAGTATGCACTAATGAGCCACCAGTGGGATTAGAGAGCTCACACACATAGTAGAGGTGTTAGAAAGGAGAAATGCAAAATCAAAGGCACACAAATAAACTTGTCACTCTTTTACAAGTCTCTCTCTCTCTCATATCAGGTATCCCAGAGGTCACTCCACCAACCGCAGTTTACCAGCCTCAGTACAGCAGGGGTGTGTATATTTCTGTTTTGCTATCACATTAATTACCTACACAAACAAAGTAAAGGTCTCACCAGTCCAATACCAACAGTTTAGTGAGTTTTCACTCCACTGCTCCTTGAAGGGGCCCTTTTCATTGTTAACTACCACTGCCACCTTGTGGACTGACTGTGTATTACAGTTGCTAATGACGCTGATTTTCAAGTTCGGTTTATTGATCATATGTATGTTAACGTTGGGTCAACATTACAATGTGCATGGGCCTTCTTGTGACATTAGTTGATTAGCCTTAACATCCTTCTCTCTCTTTTTCACTATATCTCTCTAACTCTTCCTTTTTTCTCTGTCTTTCATCCTCAAATATCTCAGGTGAAGAGTGTCTCTCTTACTGCCAGCCTTCTCAAGTCAAAGTCAGAATGAATCTAGAGACATTTTGCCTCAAAGACTATGGTGAGACTATGGAGACTTCATTGTCAAAACGACAAATGACGAAATTACTTAAATATCATGTCTAGCCATTGTATAACACTCCTGATGACAATGTCTTGTTCTCTCTCCCAGTGCTAAAGGTGCAGGTTAGAGCAAAGGAGCGCTCAGGTCCCTGGTGGCAGTTCTCTGTGTGGGTGCAGTCTGTGTTCCGTGTTGGGTCCTCTCAAGTTAAGAGAGGCTTGCAAGCTGTCTGGGTTCCTGATCGCGATCTGGGCTGTGGCTGCCCCACACTTCAAGTGGGTAGGACCTTTCTCCTGATTGGTGCGGAGGAAAACAGCAGGAGTTGGGCCCCAGGAGAGAAGCGTATGGTTGCCGATCGTTCCACAATGGCCTTGCAGTGGAGGGAACACTGGAGTCCCAAATTAAGGGGATTTCGCGGGCAGGACACCAGAGGAAAGTGCCCGCAACATACAAACTCCACAACTCAAACACAGTCTCACATACATGCACACAAAGAATACATACCACCGCATCTTGAGAAAACGCAGTCCAGGATGCAGCACGTTCACCCTCAGCTGTCTAAAGAAATTGTTACATCCTCACACATTAAAGCTCCAGACACACATGGAGACACCACACACACTGACGACTTGCAAGGACCTCTTAGTCAACCGAGAGAACACTCTGTTCAAAATGTTATACACAGTGACAGAATCCAGAATGCAGACATATATCTACAAGACTCCCAGAATTCCTTACAGGAAACTCAGAATAAGCTGTTGGATGCTTCTGAAAAGACAAGTCCACTCAGTAAACACCAGGACCTCCACTTCCCAACAGTTTGCCCAACATGGTCACCAAGGCCTTCTGTTACAGAGGAACAGAAAGAAGGAAGTTCAGCAGGAACAGATTGAGAGAATTAATAAAACTATGGCTAGATATACAGTAGGCAAGAAAAACATTTCTGAGCACGTAAGAGTTTAGATCCAGAAATGAGCAAAAAATGTAGAATGAACATCTCTTCAAAAAGACATGTTCCTTCAAAAAGCTTTACACAACAAGGCAATAATATTATTTATACGTAATGCAGGTTAATGTAAGCAAGTCATTTTGGAGAAATCCAGTTGGTTCTATTTCTATTGGTTCTACACAATGTAAAGGGCAGTTGCTGTGTTCAAATTAAATATAAAAAATGGTTAAAAAGTGGAGATATGAGATTTGTTTGGACTGTGGCGATCTGAGAACACTGCCTTAAACTTAAACTTTTTCTTTAGCCTTCCGAATCCTTTTAAAAACATAGAAGAGAGCCACACAAACATGATTTTACTAGCGTTTCTTCTCTTCCTACTAGTGTGCCAAAGATAAACAAACTATTTTAAAAGTTTTTGCTCATCTGCTTTAAGGACACAGTTTTACATACTGCTGCAGCTGGCAGGCCAGGTTTTGGTACCTATATAAACAGTGACAGTATATTGCACCCACTGAAATGTAGCAATACAGCTTTTATGGGAACTGAAGTAAATGATGGAAGGGCTAATAAAAAAGCTACCTATTTGTTAAATGTTCTGATAATCTGAGAGGATGCACAGTGTTGTTAGTTTTTTGGATTAGATATGAGCTTTGTGAAACTTTATTTACCTACATATTGCAGTTTGGACACTAACTATAGTGAATGATGCATTTCAAGTCTTATTAACTGTGAAATTAAGGCAGTTTCACTGATCACTGAAGTAGTCGTACCTTTTCCAGTGGGTGTCTGTGTTTGACATTCTGTGATCAAAGATGGAGTAAAACATTATTATTTATATCCGACACCAGTAACCCCATTTACTTCATGTGTGTATTAGTCCCAAATATACTTAAACAGGGTTTTTGTCTTATTAAACATATTTCTTGTTTAATGCAGGATGGAAAAACTGCTGCAATGTGTAACGGAACTGTGATATAAAAAGAAAAGGGTATTTTCAGCTTGTCTTTTGGTGTCAGAGCCATTTTCTGAATGTTCTATAAAAACATGAAATGAATCAGTCCGTCACTAAACAATTCTCTGAACCCTCATGAAAAATTCTCCATTGAACCATCTTTTCATTGCAGTTTTTGGAATAAATGAGGTCATCGCTTCATAACAGGAGACATATGTCTTAGGTGAGGCCATGAAAGGGCTGAAAGCTGCTGTGCTTTGATACTGAGGCATCTTTTACTGCCAAAACTCATACCACAGTTTTCACACTTCCTTATTCTAAAATGACCATTGAAGTCATTGCTATATTAAAAATGCTTCAGACTTCAGAGCACTCAAGAAATGCCTGAAATGATCCACAACAGCACAGCTTCATCATATGTTTTCGGAAAGGTTAAGTTATAAAGCTTCCATGCCAGGACGGGTTATGTCATCTTAATAATGCTAACTGGCCTTAGAAATGTAAGATTTTATTATGTGAGAGCACTTACACATTTTTCTTGTGGTATATGTAACACACTACCTCACAATAAAAAATCTAAGTTTGCATTTAAATGCATTATTTATCCATTCGTGTTCAGTCTCTCTGTGTGTGTATTTCATAAAGTGAAAAGGCAGTGTACAGTACAGATATGAGCTGTGACACAGGGGCAAGTACAATTGTAAGTGAGCAAGAGCTTGACTGTGAGGGAATAAAGAAGAAAAAAGGGCTGAGGCACCTGCTGTGTTTGTCTAGGCAGCACCTGTCTCTATTCTGTCTGATATGAAGCTCTCTCAGCAGTAAAAGCGAAAGCTCCTTGCTCCTGGCACTACACACAAATGTCTCCTCAAGTATTGCTCGCATGCATGCTTTTATACTGACATGTTCGCTATTTTGTCTATGAGCCAACTGTGTGTATCATATAACACATACTTCACACCAACTGAGCCCCAAACACACACACTTGATATACATCAAGTGTGGTGCTTTTGGGGGGCAGGTTTTGGGTGTGTGGGTGTTTTAACATGCTGGGGTGTATGAGTACAGATTGCGAACCACACAAGCTTATTGACACACAGGGTGGATGTGTGTGGGATAAACACCATGCTCTGAGCTTTATGTTTACTGCCTGGCTAGAAGAATTTTTACGAGTCGTAAGACCTCCAGAGCCAAAAGTTCAACAAGCCCTCAAGCTTGACCCTCTCTCTCTAGTTCTCCTTCCTTCTCTCTGGTCAGGCTGAATACTGACACCCAAAGTTAAACCTCAACATGCCATGAAGGCTTTCCCACAGTGTTTCAAAAACATGTACTCTTGTTCAGACACTCTGTCTTCTGCACACACACATTGGCCCAAGGAACCAGATACACACGCGGCTTCTGTTAACCCGAGAGTGAGGAGGTCAATCCAGTTGATCCCTAGCATGAATGCTTCTCATACGAACACACAGCATCCATGGCAACAAGACACCTCCACATTAGCTCCAATGAAAGCAGTGCCATCTGTGGTTCACCGTGTCCTAGTGAGTCTTCACAGTCATGTGTTGCACTAATTAATTTTCTCAAATCAAGCTTAGAACAAGAAAAAAACAATGCACAAGAAAATGTTTCAAATGGCAAAAAAGGCTCAGTTAGTGCACTAAGGTTTAGTGACTTGGCTGAAATGTTCTGCTTTACTGAAATACTGCTTACCTCTGCACATTCTGCAGCTTCTCTGCATTGTAGTAGCACTTGTGTCTTGTATTTTTTATTTTTACATGAATATTTTATATTTACTTAGCATCTAACAGTTACTGGGTCTTTAAGACTGACAGATGTCAGTTAACTCTGCTCTGACTGGCTGTCAATTATAAAGCAGTCTGTACTTAAACACTCCTTATAGCTTCACCATAAATTGGGTTGAGTTAATCAGCAGTAAGCCCAATAGGAGCATATTCGGAAATATTGTGTGTTATTAAAATAATGAATTAAAATGGGCTCTTTTCTGCAGCTTGATTTCTATATATGGACTGTATGAATGGAAAAGCGAATGGAACTGTGAACTTTTTACATTCTACATTGTAAAAGTATGTTTTTACAGTGTTAACATGTCACATTAAACTCCTTCATTTCATAGGAAGCATGGACAGTTTGGCTGTTAATTTACTTTTTTATTCACAGTGAATGAGTTCACAGGAAGGTTACTTGGCAGGGATACATGCCCTCCAGACACTGTGGCCCACACTGATCCTATAGATGAGAGCAATGAGGTCTAATTTAATGAGGCAACCCCTGGTTTTTCTATCTGCTGCCATATGATCTGGTACCAATCATTAGCCTTTGAGCTCTACAAAGGGAAAGCCAGGTTTAGCATGGAAGCTTTGGTCCTTCAAATTTTTTATTCACACTGTCAGTTTTCCTTTCAAATAGTACACTCCTCTCATTCTGCTCGCATTCAGCATTTTGCTGCTGAATGATTGAGAGTGGTACTTCTGATTTACGACACCGACATCCTTTGTTACCGTGGCAATGTCTGGACTGTGTTTCTGTGCACATCTGACACCAACGGGCTTTCCCCTGTCTGGCTCTTTGGAATGCTGGGAGCAAGAGCGTTTTTTCTGAGTCAGGATTAGGGATCAAAGCTGTAACTGAGGGGCAAAAGGAACAAAAGGCTACCCTGACCAGGTGCTGTGGATGTGGAGTGAAAGGCAACACCCAGTTGTGTGGATGGAGGTTGATCAGTACAGATGCTGTTGTGTGCATGTGTATGTGTGTATCTTCTGCAGAGGTCTTTGAAGTGCTGGTACACAAGGCAAAACCTGGTCTGAACCATGACAAATTGATTTGTTTGGATAGTGGGGCTTGAATAGAAAAGTTATTGGTGACTGAGAAGTGTATCTGAGCTGGACAAATGCCCTGCACCACAGTTCTCACCTTGCGCCGTACCAAATGACTCCAAGAGAGTCACTGTCCTGGTTAGCAGAACTACAGAGAACCATCAGACATTTGATAGCATCTCCTGTTCAGCTCTCCTCTGTCTTTTCAGAACACCAGCTGTGCTACTCATGTGCTGCATCAAATATTAGTCATTACAGTTTTTATACTTTTATATTTTATAAATAAAATAAATATCCAGGATACAAACTCCCATTTCCCATCTCCCATCCCAGTCTAGATCTCTTTTACTGTACAATGATTATTACTCTTTTAAGGAGTCATGGGTGAGGGCAAACACACATGTCTTGTGTCATCTGTGTATTCACTAGCTAAATGTTACATCCTACCCACCACAATGGCTCACATGGATTTATACTGGAACCAGCATTAGGATGCAGCCTTTGTAGCAGACGCCTCTACTTAGCAACATCTTTGTGATTCTTCATTCAGTCAGTTCTTCTTCATTCATAACCACCAGTTTTGTAGTCAGAGCTTTTGGAAGATTCTTATTTTGGAGGAAGATGTAAATTACTTGGACCTGTGAGAAGACATAGAAAGGCTCCAATAAAACATTGCCCGTCTCTATTCAGCTGGTGAGTCAAACATTGGAGGTAAATTTCACATTTTGAGAAAAACTTGCAATTAACTGACCTGAACTTCGACCTCTTGAGAGATGTCAAATGGTGGGTCACACTGATTAAGACTGTCCACTGGGGGGCGCAGGAGACTGGGGCCAAATACTGTGGCCAGATTACTGAGAGACATCTTATTCTGTGCTTGCCTCTCTGCAACCCTAGAGAGAGAGAGAAAGAGAGAAAGAGAGGGGGGGGAGTGAGGAACAGTTCAATCTTTGCACAAGGTACTGCAGAGTGACTCAACCTGAAAGCAGGTATGAAACTAAATCAGTTAAATGTAGATGGGAGATACAGGAAATGACTACTGTCTGTGGCAATCTACACATAAAACTGGAAGTGTAGTCTTCCTCTTTAGCACATAAATGTTAAATTCAAACTGACCTCTAAAAACTGAGATGAAATAAAATCAGTCAGATATTTAAAGAAACATAAAGATACTATTCAAGAACACCAGAAGTTACCGTTTGAGGTGATGTAAGAGGAAGAGAAGAGTGTTGCGGTTGACATCAGGAAAAGACTGCAGCTCAGACATCATGATGTCTGCTCTGTGGAATGGGTCAGACAGGTCTGTTCGATACAGGCACAGTGTCAGTTTACGTGTGTTCATGATTACAAACAAATTCATGTGTATCCAGATCATAATAGATACTTCTATTTAGACCACCAATTTCAAAAAGTAACATGCAAAATATAAACCTTTAAAGCTGGGATTGTTTGTGAAATGCAATAAAAACAAAAATCTGCAATTGATAAATTCTCTTGAAAACTAATAAAAACACAAGGAATTGACATTAAATAACCAGTTTGATTGTATTATATAAAATAAACAAATTTTGTATTTGAGGCCTTCAACAAACTCAAAAACATTGATTTAGGGGCAATATAAGAGTAGAAGGTTTATAGAATATTCAAGGAACACCTATTTGAAACATTCCACAATCAGTCACTCCAAAAAGAACATCACTCAACACAAGAATGTGAAGAACCTTTCTTTCACCAGCTACAGTACATATATATTACGTAGAGCGAGGCCAGAAACCAGCGATGAATGTGTATCACCTTCCAGTCCTCAGAAGGCACTGAACGTACATGATAGATACATACATACTTATTTAATTCCAAGGGAAATATAGCCATAAAGCCATAATTAAATTAGAAATCTCAGATGGACCAAAAGACAGTAGAAACCTGTGCTGTGGTCAGAGGAGTTCATGTTTCAGCTTGATTTTGGGAAAAACAGACTTCAATTTCCCAGAGTCAGAAACGAAAGGGATCATTTGGACTGAAGCATATTTAGAAACATTAGACAGATGTATACATTACATTAGCAAGGTTATGTCTTATCCAAATCCAAAACTGCAACAATTAGTATCATAAGTTAACAAAATTTTGAAATTTGAATTATTGAACTCTGTACTTAAAAGAAAAGGGGATTTAACACAATGGTCAGTAGGCCTCTGTCCTTTTTAAAAATCAAATATCAAATAAATGTTCAAGGCAATTACAAATCACAAATTTTTGATTTTATTTCATTTTTCTGGAAATATGGTCTGTAATTTTAGCTAAAATGAAAGAGAAAAGGAGAGAGAGAGAGAGAGAGAGAGAGAGAGAGAGAGAGGAAACACACCCAGCGCTTTGGAGAGACTCTGGAAATGGTCAGTAGGAATGAGAGGCTCCGGGAGTTCTCTAAAGTACAGCTTGAGTGTTCCAGACACTGTATTCACATCCACACTTCTCACCTTACTTACAGCCTCCCAGTAATCTGGAAAGAAGAGGCACACTCAAATAAATCAATAGACGACTATATAGTATAGTATAGTATATACACTCAGTCTTTAAAAAAAAAAGTTGCAAGGAGGGGTTTCTTTGAGTGATGCCAGAGAGGAACCAGTTAGGTTAGGTGTGAGTATGAAGAATATTTTAAAGGTATATCCTCATATTGTGTATATTCTTCTATTTACTCCAAGAACCTTTACACTATGTGGAAGTTCAAAAAAAAAAAGTTAAGGATACTAGAGGGAACGAAAGATCAATGACATCTATGACATTATGCAACAACAAAAAATGCAATTTTAAAATATTTAAGAGTGCAGGTTTGTAAGTTTGGGATCATAGCCCAGAAGCATGAAATTACTTTTTTCAGTTAGACAGAAAAGCTCCTGATGAATTTATTATGCCACTAATCTACACCTTCAAAAATTTCACTAAGTGCTTGAGCTCAGATTTGTCCAAAATGATAAACAAAGTTGCAAATTGATTAGGAAATCCGCACAGAAGGAGAATAATCATTTGCCCTCTAGCTTTACAGGATTATACCTTTTAGAATTAAAATTCTGCTCATGGTGAGACATCCTGTATTAGTGATGGCATTTCCAGTGTGCCTGCTTGTTGTCATCTTTCCTGCTTTTGTTGCAACCATATACACACATACCACAAACACACTCACTGGTGTCAAATGCATTTTTGAGAGCCCGAATCTCACTGCTGACTCCTGAAATTCTGTATATGCCCTCCTCTTCCAGTCCTCTTCTCTCAACTTCTTCCACACAAGAGCGAACTATATGAGGTATTAGCACACCCTCCTGTCTGAGACAGACATGCACAGAAATGCAAGCACACACAAACAGAGAGCATGCATACATAAGGCAGTATAAATGTACAGGTGACAAGAGAATACGAAGAGTCAGCTAAACACCCAGGAAACAAACCTAGAACATGACGCGCTGACAGTGTATCCCATATACTTACTTTTGTTTTTGTTTTTTACAGAACTTGCCAGTTTTGGTGTGTTGTAATATTCCAGTCTTTCATAACTAGTTCCCTCTTTTGATAATAAAGCTGATACCTCATGTCCAACACTCCGTTTCTTCAAAACTTAGAGATGAAGGTACTGAAGCTCATTCACAAGATTGCATGTCACATTGTGAGAAGGAATATTTGGATGATTTTATACTCTGTATTTCTTAGTCTTTGAATAAAACAGGGAACAAAAATTAGCAGTGTTGGCCTAGTGGTTGGGACGCTGCCTTTGGGACCTGAGCACTACTGAGGTTCCCTTGAGCCAGGTACTGTCCCGCTATACTGCTCCCCAAGCACTGTTGATAGCTGCCCGCTGCTGCACGTGTGCACGTGTGATGGGTTAAATGCAGAGGTCACATTTCATTGTGATGATTAAGTGTGTTCACAATGACATATCTTCAATTTCAAAACCAATTTAAACAGACCAGTCATTCAGTTTTGTTTGTTTGTTTATGGACAGATATCTATTATTGTGTATCTAATGTTCATTCACAGTAAATCTACATGGTGTTCCTTAAATAAATTGTTTTAACTGGACCAGCAAAAAAACACTAAAATACTTACCTTGCTACATCTCCAATTAGTACAGAGAAAATGGGCTTCTGCTGGAGTGGAGTGAAGCTGGGTGGCTCCAGAGGATGGGGTGTGTATTTGATTGATATTATCACTTCTATAAGTCCCAGATTTAGGGTTATTTTCTTCCACTTTTTAAGCATATCAACAGGATCTAACTGTTTTACACACACACACACACACACACACAGAGAGAGAGAGAGAGAGAGAGAGAGAGAGAGACACACACACAGAGGGGTAAAGTTAAACACAGTAAAAACTTTTTTTGCTTATGCAACAACAAGTATCCACTGACCTTGTTTTTAAGATAAGTTTTCATTTATGGTTTTGTATATCCTTTATTGACGTATTGATAGATTGAAACCACAAGACAAGTGAGACAGAGGCAAACCGCATACAACATTATACACGTTATAGTTGTACAAGAAGACACCAATTTATAATAACATAGAATATAGTTGAATAATGATTCATGATAACACCTTGTTTGCTCATTGTTAAGAAAAAGCACAGCACTAGCCATAGATTAAACTGACCTGAAAGCTGGAAGAGCAAGCCAAATTTCAAAATGTGTTTAATAATTTAGACATCCAAAATGCATTAAAAATCACTTTGGCATCTTAGCTATGACTTTACAAAGGTAGCTGATAAAACATTAAAGAAACTACACCTTTAGCTCTGCTCTGCCCATGATATCCGTCTGAGACTGAGAGAGACACAGGAGCCGGAGATGCTGAGCTCCATCCACCTGCAGCACCAACTCCTACAAGACACATGCATTAAACAGGGTCCATCTTTTATAGTGTTTTTTACTAGTAAGCTTAGCTTAACCAACAGTATAAACCCCATTTCTAGAAAAGTTGGGATATTTTCCAAAATCTAATAAAAACAAAAAAGCGGTAATATATTCATTCATGTGAAACTCCGTTTAACCAACAAAAGTACAAAGAAAAGATTTTCGAAAGTTTTACTAAAAATTACATGGTATTTTTTAAATATACACAAATTTCAAATCTGATGGCTGCAACACACTCCAAACAAGTTAAAATAAGAATGAAAAGAATATTCAGGTAACACCAGCTTGGTAGACTCCAGATAAAGCAGCCTAATTGGTAGCAGGTAAGGTATAATTATTCAGTCATAAAAGTAGCATTAATCAAAGGCTCAAAATTCATGAGAAAATTGTTAGTGAGTTCAAAAGGAATATTTCTCAACTCAGAATTGCAGAGAATTATGGTCTTTCAACATCATCAGAATACAACATTGTGAAAAGTTTCAGCGAATTCTAAAACATCTCTGGGCATACAAGACAAAGTCAGAAACCACTGCTAAATGCGTGTGATCTTCGAGCCCTTGGTGGCACTGCCTACGAAAGTGTCATGCTACTGTAATAAATATAGCCACCTTGAGAGGACTTTAAAACACCATTGCCACTTAACACAGTTTGTGACTGCATAAAGAAATGCAACTTGAAACTGTACTATGCAAGGAAGAAGCCATATATAAATTTTATGCAGAAATGCTGAGTTCTCTGCACCCATTCTCATATCACATGGCCCGAAAACTTGTTTTCAGAAAAAAACAGGCATCGAGTGCTCAAAAATGAAAACAACCTCTCAGGTTGTTATCAGCGAAAGGTGCAAAATAAGTGCCCATTGACTCTGAGGCATATATTAGAATTTTAGAGAGACACGAAGTGAAGTGAAAGTGAAGTGAAAGTGACTATTTACTAGTAGAAATTTACTATTTTTCATTGTGAACACACACAAGCACTACAACAAAATGTGACCTCTGCATTTAACCCATCACACGTGCACACGTGAAGCAGTGGACAGCTATCAACAGCCCCCGGAGAGCAGTGTAGTGGGACGGTACCTTGCTCAAAGGTACCTCAGTAGTGTGTGTGTGTGTGTGTGCTTGACTGGGTGGGTGCTTGAGTGGCCTGCAGTCAGTCCAGATCCCCTAATAAAACTAGAAATCAGAAAATGGTAACCACTGACTGCTGAGCAGCAAGCAGGAATGGACAAAATGTCCAGTTAAAAACTACTATAGTTAGTATCTTCATTTGCAAAATGAAGTGTTATTAAAAGGGAAGGTGATGTAACACAATGGTAAACATACCTCTGCTCCACCTTTTGCAGAGTGTGTTGCCGCCATTAAATTCTAAATGTATGTATATTTACTAAATACGATTAAGCTAGTCAATAAAACAAATGAAAATATGTTCTTTGTACTTTGTAAAATAAAGGTTCACATGAATTAACTTAATTTCAATTTCAATTAATTAATTATTGCATTTTTAAAAATATCCCAACCTTTTTGGAAAAAGGGATCAGAAATGCTCACTTTCACTGATTCACCATCACCTGAACACAAGTGTGCCTTGAGGAACCTCAGCCCATTTCAGTTTTTAAATGTTACTTTTGAAGTTCAACTCAAATTAGAAGTGGTGTGAAATCAGATAGAAACAAAGAAACAAAGCACTCAAAATGAACAAAGTTTACAGGAATGTGCTTGTCTTTGTGTGTGCTAGCTCGTCACCTGGTCCCACTGTGGTGTAAGGCTGTAAGAAGAGAGACAAGACTGGGCCCTCCTGTCAAAAACCTCAAAGCCATCAACTTCAACACACACATAGACACCTGCAACCACAGGAGTTAGAGAGAGAGAAGGAAGTGCTCATGAGAACAGACAGAAACAACAACAAAACAATTTAAAGCTGATATACTGATTGCAACTAATATACTGAACAAATTTTACACAGAGACACAGACACACACAGACACAGACACAGACACACACACAGACATATATATATATATATATGTGTGTGTGTGTGTGTGTGTGTGTGTATAAATATATTAATATTATATATAGTATAGTATATACCGTATATACTATATTAAATATAGTAAAAAATGTGGTGGCCAAAAATATTAGCCTAATGTGAATGTTTGCTTTCAAATCAGACCTACATTAATTAACCAGTTCGCTTTTAAACCACACCTAGCATAAAAAGACTCTAAAGAACAGGGCACTTGAATACGCCATAGTAGTGGCTCATGATCAGGGGGAAGGCTACACTGCTATTTCCAAGTGATTCACAGTGTCTAGAACTGCTGTACATTGCATCATTGCCAAGTAAAAGAAGACAAATTCTGTAAGAAAAAACCTGGCCGTGGCCGTAAGCGCAAGATTTCAAGAACTCTGAAGAGGAAAATCGACTGAGATGTCAGCAAGGAACCCCAGACATCTGCCAAGATGATGACCTGGACTCTTCTGGAGTTGATCACAGTTGTGAGGGCTCTTCATCGTGGTGGGCTTCAGGGCCATTGTCCCAGAAGAACCCCTTTACTCAAAGAGCGGCACATCACAGCCTGACTGAGGTTTGCCCGTGAACATTTGAAAGGTAAAGATGAGTTTTGGAAGTCTCTGCTTTGATCTGATGAGACTAAACTGGAACTGTTTGGGCACATGGATGTTGCTTATGTTTGGTGAAGAAAGGAAGAGGCCTTCAACCCTAGGAACACAGTTCCCACAGTTAAACATGGTGGTAGGAGCATCATGCTGTGGGGCTGTTTTGCAGCCTCAGGCACAGGAAGCCTTGTTCACGTGCATGGCATCATGAAAAAAGAAACTTATGTTGACATTTTGAGGGAGAATATGCAGAAATCTGCTCATAGTCATTATAAATAT
>JBBPDA010000013.1:347841-369676 GCA_037974385.1 Arnoldichthys spilopterus
GACTTTTCATTTCTTTGTCATTGGACAAACTTACAAAATCAGCGAGGGGTCAAATAATTATTTCCTTCACTGTATATGGGTCAATTATGTGACTCCCTACATTTTCAGGGCTGTGTTTTTATTTCAATATAAAAAGTAAAAATTAATAAAGTTATACCATATATATGTAGTACAACTCCCTTATATGTACCCACTTTACCTTTCCAAAAAACATTTGTTATTTGTTCTCCTATTTAAAGTGCCAAAATATCATGTGTTGTGACTGTCTGGCAATATATGACTTTATAGTAAACTGCTTTGAAATTACTATAAACATGTTCGTATTTATTTTCTCTCCTATTTGACATGATTTCCAAAGTGTTTTGTAGTCCTGTATAAAACTACAAGACGTTTGTAAGCATATTTCAATCATAATATACAAACAGACTTTGTCCAGTGATGTCCATTTTATCAAATATCAGGGTGTTACCATTATAAAACAGACATTTTGGGACTTTTATGTTGAAATTCATTCAAAGACAGGATTTTGCATCATCAACCAGTTTCCCAAGGACACATACAAACTGAAAGCAGGTTTGGAACTCTCTCTCAAACCAGAATAAAAATCACTTTTTTAACAGCTGGTATGTAGTTGCCACATTTGAATATCATGTGGTATGACCTCAAAAAAGCATTGAAAATCAAGTTATTTTAACAAATATGTAATTTAATTATACATTTCATAGTGACTTTTTGTAGAAAGCTAGCTTGTTTTGTTTAGATGGCCTGATGAAAATAAAGTGGGATTGTCTTAGAGAAAGACACAGGAAAAAATTAAGAAAGTGTGAATTCAATGCCATTAACAACACCTAGTTGTTACACCAATAAAACAAAGAAAGGAGCAGGAGGTTGCTAAACAATTCTGTTTATTTTTTTAGTCAATAAAATTTTTAGCAAAAGAAAGAAGCCAAGCTAAACTGAAATGATTAGACCAAATTGTAAATTAAGTAAAGCCTGTGGTGAAAACTAAAAAACAGTTATTTTGGCTTATTATACTATTATGAGATATATATAATACATAATGTATAATATATATATATGATATTATACTATTATTAAAGGCACTTCTTATACTACTTTTTAACATTAAAAAATTATAATCAGTTTGTGATCAGATTCAGATGTAAGAAATAACCAAAAGCTTAAGATGCATTTTTACAAAAATGTTCTACAAATGTGCTGAACTTATTCAAGCAGTAAAAGAGTAGATTTGCAGGCAGTCCACCTAGGCTCGAATCTGTTGAGTAACTACAGTGGATGATGTGGCTCTGGCACGAGTCTTTATCTCACGAGACATCTGGCACCAGGCACATGGGTAGCAGAAACAAAGGGTACAGCAGTCATCGCAGAAGGAGCCCTGTGAAACAGAGAGAGAGAGATGTACAAAGAAGAAAACAGAAGAGGAAGCATTCACACCTTGACTTAGAGAAGGAGAGAGTGTGAGTTTGATTTATGACGGAAATCCTGTTCATGTGTTAAGTTACTGATGCAGGAAAATTTTATGTAATATATTTTACACAAATTAGTTATTTGTACTTCCTCATTTTGTAAAAGTAAAACTGGTCAGCCACCTGGACCTGCTTCTGAGAAAAAACTCTGCCCCTGCTTTCTTCTACAAAATCATTTAAACAATTGTTTAACTATGTGTCTAAGTTATGTGTCTAAGCTATATGTGTGTGCACACAATCGCTTGTCTTACATGAATGCCATAGCGGTCCCTCATCTTGCTGCGGAGGCAGCAGGAAACAGTCATCAAGCAGTCCAGAAGGGGCATACAGAAACACCACCCGAACTGAGAAACAGTCTGACACTGCATACACGGAAAACACCACAGACCACAGCAACCTGTAACACACCCATAAGGAAGCGCAAAAATAACATGTTTCTGTTCATGCGAACCTTTATTTAACTGACAAAAGTAGAAATAATTGCTGTTTTTTACATTGTGAAAAATATCCCAACTTTTCTGGAAATGGGGCTTGTAAATAAGCTTCATGACAGGCCATTTTAGGGACCCTAAGCAACACCTAGGCAAAAATGTCTGTGAAAGATTTATTTATTTATTTAGCTAACTAACTAGCTAACTAACTAATAAATGCCTTCGCCAGCCATTTTAAACCTGGAAAACGTATATACACCTGCTCAGTCATTGGTTATCATCAGTCAATCAATCAGAAATAGAAGCATGAAATCAACCAGACACGTGTGTTTATGTGTATGTGTGTGAAGTATATAGTTTAAATTTCTATAAATATATATTTTATTCTAGCCAAAAAAACAAATTCTTGTTACTGTTATTGTATTTGTGGTTTTGTGGTTATTTGAAGATGAACACATTCTAAGATACATAGATGTCAAGATTTAAAGTGTTTTATTTATGAAAACACTATCAACATAAATAGTTTTCCTCTTTAAGACGTTTGTACAGTACTCCATATATTAGAAAACTACATACTAACAGAACAAATTTCTAAATAATTATACCACTTATAGCAAGAAAACACTTACTGTTTCATGTCATGAATATATGGACAGTTGAGATTATAATGCTGCAAGTATTTCCATGACATAAGGATGTGTTTTTGTAGATTGCACACTGAGCCTTTAAAAGTAGCTCTCATGTTTGTTTCTTTTGAAATATCCTGATAAACTTCATAAATTACGGAGCATTCTCTTACCCTGAGCATTCTCTTACCCAGAGCTGTTATTCTAGTGTGCTAACAATGGCTAACTCCTGGAACAACAAACCCAGTGTACACTGAATCACTCTTTGTGCTGCAACTGCTCTGTTTCCTTGTCTTTGTAACATCTATTCTTCCAGTAAAACAAGAACACATCTGGAAACATCTACTATTTCACTTGTACTTATCCATGTCACCTCAACCCTGAAACGTTAGTAGATCTTATCAGAAGTGCAACATATCAAAGTAAATAAAAACTGTACCCCACCCCTTTTTTCCGTTTGGGGAGAGAGACAGACAGAGAGAGATAGAGAGAGAGAGAGAGATAGAACATATTAAATTTGGCCTAGTACCACAATGTGTATTTTAACTTTATCTTGTTTTGCTGGAAATTATTGGCAATAGTGAGACAGCACAAACTGTGATAGTTCTATTCCAGAGTCTTTAAGGACAGCGCATTCTTTCCTCAGTGGTTTGCATGTCTGCGTTCCTTGAAACAAAAGACTAACCATCATTTGAGCTTTCGAATTGAGCTTTGATCATTTGAGTTTTTATGAAACAGTAGAACTGCTAAGTTAGGCTAATATTAGTCTTATGTAATCCATAAGAAACCTCCTTTCATTTTTTTCGTTTCATTTTGTAAGCTTTTGTGTTGTACTCTTTGTTGCCTGAACACTTCATGATTGTTGGGCCAATAACACTGGTCCAAAATTACCTGAAAAAACTTGTGCATTAACTTACATTGAAGATCACTGTCTCCTTCTGCTGGAAAGCTCTTTTGTGAAGTGACTATTTGTCATTGGGAACACACTCAAACACCACAATGAAATGTGACCTGCACTTAACCCATCACATGTGGAACAGTGGGCAGCTACCAACAGCACCCTGGGAGCAGTGTAGCAGGAAGGTACTTTGCTCAAGGACACCTCAGTGGTGCCTGGGCCAAAACTTTCAGTTCACAAGGCCAATGTCTCAACCCCTAGGCCAACACTTTTTTAATATTTAATGGTTTACTTACAGTAATATGTGTATAATCACTATATTATATGTTGCATGATACATTCCTAAGGATATAGTTACATAAATGTAAAAAATGTAGATGCATGGGTTTTCTTTTGAGCAGCAAGACAACAAATAAGACATGTGTTAAAATTAACATATGTTTTTAAATATTATATTTTGTATCAAATATGCACTTCCTTTAATGATGTTCTGAACTAACAGATTTACTTACATGTGCTCATATCTGAGCAGCAGTCACAGATGCCTGTGGTCCATGTGCCAGAACTACTAGTTGTATGGGTTGTAACTGTAACAACTTGCTGCTGGACTGCCATGTCTATGGGAAAAGAAGATGAATGGGAGAGAGAAACAGAAAATGGAAATAAACATCACATGCTGTACTCACAAATCAAAAGTTAATGGAATGATGACTAAATCTAACTCGATGGCAATAGTCACATTGGTTTGAGTGGAAAACACACCTAGCAAATGTTGAAACTTCTGTTAGGGAAGTTCCTCAGTGAATGTTTCAATCAAAAATAGAGACTTGAGACTAGAGAAAATGTGCTCGACCAAATAACTGACAACATTAAGCGTTAATGTGCTGTTTGTAAAGTTTCAGTTTGTAGGCAACAGGCTGCTGAAACACTGCTAGTGCATCCACACAGCACATAAAGTTCTGTACAGTGCTCTGAATCGGCACTTCCTTCACACTAAATTACTGACCAGGTAAATAGGCCAAATGGATTTAGAGTCACTTTGCCAGCAAGTTTTTTTAGGCATTTTACAGGCAATGATCAAGCTGTAAGCTGTAAGCCTAATGTGCCAATATCTCAACCTGATATATATATATATCTTGAGGTCAGTCAAGAAAGTTGTAGCTCTGATTAGAATAGTTGATGTCATCTGCACACTTCCATTTCCTGTCCAATCTGATACCCATGAGAACATTTCAAAGTTCTTCATTTCACTACTCTATAATCCAGTGTTTGTGTGTGTGTGGGGGGGGGGGGGTTGTTGTCGTTGTTTTTTACTTTGTTTATTGGGTCTTACAAAACCAACACTGCCAACATAACATTTGAAACAAGTCAGTCACTAGTGTTTGTTTTTAGTAGTTTAGGTCAACATTCACAGAAAAAACTGTATATCTGTGTAAATGTAGCTAAATGTGTATTTAAAAAGGCAATTATTTAAGAAAAATGACATATGTCGCAAGGCAAACTTGAAGGTGCTGGGAAATCATTTTAATTTGCTGCAGCAGTGTTTCACAACCCTGTCCCTGAAGCCCCCTTGCCCCCACCTGTGGCCAACCCCTCAAATTCCTAGCTGTTTCACAGCCCAGGTCCTAAAGCCTGCACATTTCAGTTTTCCTGCCTCCAAACAAGCCAGATCAAGTAGTTTTTCACTGTCCTTTAAAGGCTGTACACAGCAGAAAAAAAATACCTCAGCAGGGCCACGATGCAACACAAAAACAACATAAAACCAACACAATAGAGCAGACAGCACTACAGAGCTTTACCACACAAGAGCAAACCAGTGAACATATTCCTGAATTCCACAGTTTGCATAGTAAAATACACATTTGACATTAATACATTAATAAATGTAGAATAAATTAAAGAAAAAAGAAATAAGATAGTAGCACTCAAATACACAAGGTAAGGCTTAAACTGATGAACCAAATACAAACATTTCCGGTCTGTTGGTTGAAAAGAGATGTATGTAATCCACATCCTGATCATTTTATGTAAACCACTAACTCAAAGACAACAGAATTGATGTATTTAACCCTGTAATGGCTACACCGAGGAAAAAAAAGAATACATTGTTTTCTTTGCATTTTATATATTTTATATTAATTCTCTTTATTGTAAAACTCTGAATACAAAAAAATATTGCATTCTCTTAAAACATCTCAGAGAAATCCACAAACTGTCCTCAAATGTGTGCTAGAGCAAGACTACCGCGACTACCACGCGTTCGTCTACCTTCTAATGAAGAAACTCACGGAAAAGGTCTAATTAAATCAGTGAACTTCTGACCATAACTAACTCCAACCAAGTGGCAGTGATGGAGCTGTCAGGTTGAGTTAAGCTCAGTACATGTTTCAATAAAAAACAGAGACTCGAAATGTGCTTGGCCAAATAATGAACCAGAGCCCTAAAGCCCTAAATGTACAGTTTCCGTACGTTAGCCGCAGCCTGGTAAAACACTGCTAGTGAAACCACACAACACGGCTCTCTCGTGTGCTCTAAATCGGCACTTCACACTACATTACTGACCAGGTAAAGGCTGCTTACCTGAACACCTCTGTTCAAAGATATTTACAGGTGAAAACATAAGCCGCACCAATGAAGACTTCAAATATGAAGAGCATTAATCTAATGAAAAACCGTTAGTCCATTACCTGATGTGGTAGGCTCACTGCAAGACCTGTAGATCCACTAGTCTTTTCTTTTTCTTCGGAATGTAAGACGGTTGCAGTGTCTCAGGCGGAGCATCCAGCGGAGTACAGATGGATTCCGTGTGCTAATGAGCCAAATAACATTTTCTCTGGAAGCCACACCTCCTTGCATTGGCTCTAACCCAAATATTTCAGCTTTCACTTATCAGCTTTATATGGGAGGCACAGTGGTGATGCAGAGCCTATAGCACCTGTAGTCAGAACTTCAGTAGATCAGAAATAGAACAAAGGTCCAAAAGTTGCACCACAAAGACAGGTTGGACTTGTTCAGACCTTGGCTCATTCACATATATTTATATCACATGTGAACCAGCTTAATGTTTAACCGCACTGACTCTCAGATTTTACAACACTGGGAGGGTTTATTCCTCTCTCTGTTTGTTTATTTCTCTATCTCCTCTCTCTTTATGTCTCTCTCGCTCTAGTTCACTTTCTCTCTAGTTCTCTACCCACCATTTTTTAAAAACTCTCTCTATTTATTTCTCTATTCCCCCCTTTCTGTCTAGTTGTCTCTCATAAGTTTCCATTCTCTCTCTAGTTTTCTACACCCTCTAGTCTTTCTCTTCCTTTATCCCTGGGGTTTACAGTAGCTTTTGTTTCTCTCCCCTCCCCCCCAGGAGTTCACATGAGTTTTCAATTTTTCCTCTTTTTAGTCTTCCCAGTTTTCTCTTTTCTTCTCTTTCTTAGGGGGGGTTGTAGTAGCTTTCATTATTCTCTCTCCCTAGTTCTCTACCCACCCCTTATTTCTCTCTCTCTCTCTCTCTCTCTCTCTCTCTCTCTCTCTCTCTCTCTCTCTCTCTCTCTGTCTCTCTCTCTCTCTCTCTCTCTCTCTCTCTCTCTGTCTGTCTCAGGGTTTTGCTTTCATTTCTTTAAAAATGTGAACACTTTTCACCGGTTTCGGTGTTGCTGAAAAAAAGAGGGGGAGGGACTTTATGCATGACTGATGTTAGACTAAGATAAACAACTTCCTTTTCTTGAGACTTAACGGCAGTTAATAAACAGCTACAACACGACTTCGTTTACTAGAGAATGTTTATGAAAGCATTAAAGAGCAGTCATGATAAGATGATTTCACTGTCTTCACTACAACGGCTAATAGCTTTATAGTAGCAGTGACAGTGGTGTTACATTTTAAGACATAAAGATCATGATTATGGCATAAATACCATAATAATACATTATCAGCGATGACGCAGCTGATGACCAGATTAACGCATTAGTAACTGGCTGTAGGTGAAGCATGTCCAGTTCTTCCAGAGGTTTGCATAAAGGGACATCTGTGCAGTAGTGTTTTGTAGATGTCCCACATGATGGCGCTCTCTCCCTACACCTCGCACACCACATGTCTAGAGGTTTGTAGACACCATTCTGAAATCAAAGGTAATAACAGGGCTTGTTCCCCCTTTGCTGTAATAACAGCCTCTGCTCTTTTTGAAAAGCTTGACACTGGTGCTGCTGTGAGGGTTACCAGTGCACTGATAATAACATGCACAAGTCAGTCACTGCTGCTGTGTATTGCCAATGGGTCTGCTCTATAAGTGAGTGAAAGTAAGTGATTATTTGTCAACACACCACAGCACAGCACACAGTAAACCACAAAATGTGACTTCTGCATTTAACACAGGAGCAGTGAGCATCTGACATGGACTACTTAAATTGGATGATTAGCTTTGGATCACAAACACCTCTCCAGCTCATTCCAAAGGTGCTAGATGAAGCTCCATCACTTCAGAGAACACTGCTCCACCCCTGTATTAGATGCTATTAGATTGGACATGGTGACCATAGACTCATGTGTGGCTGCTCCAGAGCGTCCCATTCTGTTGGTAAATGGCTGTGCTTTTCTATGGAGAAGACCACATCTGTAAGCAGCTGGTAGCTGGACAGAGAAAGGGGTGTGTACAAACGTTTAGAAATACCTGTACCTCACATACAAACACACACATGCACTGTAAAAATGACTTGTGGTTTTAACTTTAAAAACGTAAGGTGGCCTGACAGCCTCACACATTTATTAAACTTCAGATATAAAATGATGAGGATATGCCACATTATTAACCTACTTACTGAGCTTTAATTAGATAAGATAAGATAAAGTAGCCAGGTTACTTTTTGTGAAGTGCTTTTGAGGTGGGCAGTGGTGGCCTAGTGGTTAGGCCGCTGCCTTTGAGACCTGAAGGTCGCAGGTTCAAGTCCTGGCTCGGGCACTACTGAGGTACCCTTGAGCAAGGTACCGTCCCACTACACTGCTCCCTGGGTCTTCATAAATATCTGAAAGCATTTGACATGCTCTGGTGTTTTATGGTTCAGTAACGAGTTCGTCAGTTATGTTATAATTCACAGATACTCATGTACTGAATGACTGGAGTGAGTTCAGCTCAGGGTCCCTCAGAACTGCTGTCAGTACAGTACTGTGATGTATGTATGTTTTATTATTTTGTATTCATATTTATTATCATTATGTTTTTAATATTTAATGTTAATAATTTTTTATTATTTTAAAATACTTTATGATTATTGTTTACTCCTTAAAGTGTTGGGGCTAATAAAACTATTCAAACCAAGATTTTTGGTTGTACTGAGACACGCACACACACACAGGTTGGTATTGCTCTCTTTGTTAGTACATTCTACTAACTTGTGTTAGACTGCATTTAACCCTGACCTGAAGCCCTGTAAACAACATACAATCTTGGTCGAAAAAGGTTCAATTTGTGGAGAAACCAGCATGCAAAATGCTTCAGCAGATTGCCCTGTATTCCTAACCTTATGAGGACATTTGGTCCTCACACATAGTTAAGTGTGTGCGCGCGCACACATACACAAACAGACAGACAGGGCGCGCGCAAAGTCGCGAGAGGAAAAGGGCAAGACGCTCAGCGTGTTTCCTCAAGGGGAGCATCGAAGCACAGCAGAGCCGCTTCAGACCTGAAGAGCAGCAAATCAGTCACCAGACGGACCCCACGGACCCCCACGCCCCCCGGAGCTTTCTAAAGGGCACGATGATCACATGAGCTTTCCGCGCTGACACGCCGAAGGATTTAAGTTTGTTTTTTGCTGTATTTTACTTGTGAAGCGGGTTCATGCTAAACGGCACGATGCCGAACGACGAGCCGTACTCGTACATGTACGTGCGCGTGTGGGCGTCGGCGGCCGCCTTCCTCGTGCTCTTCGTGTTCAACTTGCTCATCAGCGGCACGATCGTGCGCGAGCCGCGTCTGCGCGGCCACACGCGCTTCGTGCTCGTCTTCCACCTGCTCGTGTCCGCGTCCTCCTACTTCGCCCTGTGCTTCGCCTTCTACCTGCAGGCGCACTTGGGCGCGCGCGTGCCCGCCGCCTCGTGCGCCGCGCTCGTCACGGCGCTCACCGCGAGCGCCTGCGGCATCCTGCTCACCATCACGGCCATGGCGCTCGACCGCTACGCGGCCATCTGCTTCCCGCTGCGTTACGGCGGCGCGTGCCGCGGCGCGTGGCCTTGGCTGCTCGGCGCGCTCACGTGGGGGCTCGCCGCCGTCGTGCCCCTCGTCCGGTACGCGGACGTGCGCGCGCGCGCCGAGAACGCGACGGGCCAGCTCTGCGACCGCAGGATGCTGAAAGGCGGCGAGGTGCACAAGGTGCTGCTGATCTCCGCCTGCACGGCGCTCATCCTGTACAGCTACGCGCGCATCCTGTGCGAGGGGCGCCGGCTGGGCGTGCTGAACCGGCGCAACCGCGCCGCCTGCAGGACCATCGCGCTGCACGGGGTACAGCTGGCCGTCTACATTCTGCCCAGCTTCGTCAGCTTCGCGCTGCACCTGCTGGAGAGGAAGAATCTGCTCAACGTCGTCGCAAAGGAGCGATTCGCCGTCAGCGTCTTCGTCTTCTTCAGCCTGGCGCAGTGCATCGCACCCGTCGTCTATGGCCTGCGCAAAGAGGAGCTGCTCGAGCACCTGGGACACCGCTTCCCCTGCCTGAGCTGCAGGCTCAAGAGCCTCCTGGAGTGGACAGTCGGGCTGGTCCGTCCTCACAAGAGAACACAGTCAAGGTAGGACACGTTAAATCTCCGAGACCCCCGTGCGCAATAACACGACCCCGCTCATGTTATTCATTTTCTACACACACACTACCGTAAACACACTTCTGCTTTTCATAATGCACAGCTCCTCTTTATCTGATTAATCTAACATCAAAAACAGAATACGTGGCCTGTGGAAAAGTTATTTATTTATGTATTAATTAATTAATGTTAAACGTAGCAAATAATTGGACCTTAGGGGGGGAAATGCCGTATTTATGTTTCTTTCTACTAGGGATGCCCCAATGTGAAGGACATTGCCAATATCCGGTATTTTTCTGCTGAGCTAATACTAAAAATACAGAAATTGGGGCGGCGTTTGCCTGGATTAGTAACATGTAACTGTCATATATCTTATATTTATTTCTCTAAGCCTAAAAATGAGGTACAATGAAAGCAATTAGTGTGGAATTACAGCATCACCTAAACCTTGTGCTCATCCTCCGGAGTGTGATAAATACACAAAATCCAATATCACTTTCAAATATTGGTCAGTTTATAGATTAGATAAAAAAAAAACAATATACAAGTTTACAGTTGGGATGAAATAGTGTTTCTCTTGGACCCAGTGGTGCAACATGGAACAAAACAAACCATAAGTTGCAGGACAGAACAGACATCACAGTGCACTGACAATAGACAGAACACAAGACACACTTTCAGTGATGGTACCAGAAGCTGTATGCTGTGAACAACAGGGTGTGTGAAATGAACAGTGACTAATGTATAAAGGTTGTAGCCTAGTGGTTAGGATGCTGCCTTTGGGACCTGAAGGTCACAGGTTCAGGTCCCAGCCCAGGCACTACTGAGGTAGCCTTGACCAAGGTACTGTCCTGCTACACTGCTCCCTGGGTGCCATTGATAGCAGGCCGCTGCTCCACGTGTGCACATGTGATGGGTCAAATGCAGAGGTCACATTTCGTTGTGGTGCTTGAATGTGTTCACAATGACAAAGAGTCACTTTCACTATTGCAAATAAAGTGGCTTTAAACAGCTTACTCTATATAGATAGTATCAGTGCAGTGTAAAACAGTAGCAGCATGTGTGTGATACTGATATAGTTTCCACATCATTTAACATAATCTGCCCATAATATAACTGTATATAAGAAGAGTCTGTGACATCTTTCAGTCTTTATCTGTCAGCCACCCTCTGTCTCATCACTCAGTGGAAAGACATCACCATACGGCAAGATTTTAATGTGTGTGTTTAGTGGTGGAATGTTCATTGACAGGCTTGTGTATGGCTGGGATCTTCACACCTCAGTGGTACTTTTGCATTGGTCCACAAAAGTGTTCAGCCTGCAGTGGTCCAGCGATCAGAAACTGACCACGGATAAAAGGCTAGAGCAGTGTTTCCCAATCTTGCTCCTGGAGGCACTCTGCCCCGCACATTTTAGTGTTTTCCTTGCACCCAGCACAACTGATCAAGCCAATCAGCTCATTAAAACCGCTCACCGAGCTGAAGTGTGTTAAAGCAGGAAAAACACTAAAATGTACAGGACACTGGGTCTAATACTACAAACTGTACATGGAAAAAAGTGATCTATCCACTCTTAACTGCACACCAGCAAGGTGGAACAATAAGGGAGGTTCTTTTAATAAAGCAATGGGTAAAAACCTAGCTACACCATTGTGTCTGGGACATTCATACCACCACTATACACACTACCATGCCATTGGTGGTTCTATGGTGGTCTCTTTTCATAGATGGACCAGCAGTGGGATACAGTGTGTAGTATCATACCTACACAGCAGAGATCCCACCTGGTGGGAAGAAGTTAACACACCTGACAGTGTCTGGAAATGATTGAGTTAGTGGATAAAGAGATATAATTCCACTCATAGGTAAATGTTGAGAGCTGTCTTAAATAAAACATGTTGCTGGCTTATCACATGGTTGCTCATTGTAGTGCATCTGTATGGTAGGTGTACCTGATAAAATGGCCTATAATCATAGGTACAAGGAAGGTATACCTAATAAACGGTCAGGTAAGTATACGTGAGTACAGAGAGAATGCAGTATGCAGAGCACACACATGTGGCATTAGCTGATCTTTTTGCGACCTGTATGAGTACATCAATGTTACTGATTTACAAACATGTTGAAATTGATACTGCTTTCAATATTATACGGTCCAGTCAATTTAAATAACTTGGATGAAAGTGATGGTGTAACATTTTAGTATAAAGAGGGGAACAGGTGATCCCATCAGTCCTGGAACTTTCTTTATGAAGGAGCAGAGTAGAAGGAAGCTCAGGTAATAAGAAATGTATTTTCAATTTTTTAACAAATCCAGTAGCTGCTGAAAGTGGTCATTTTTCTAAAAGAGCAAAAATAGTGTAAATAAACTAAAATGGTGGCTGATCTAGCCGGTGTCCCTCATGATAACACCAGAGTTTTTCCTATAAGCCATACAGACTGTGCCACTGTGTGTGTGTGCATGTGCATTATCATGTGACTGACATTTAGAGACCTCTTACAGAACATATGAAGTCATGGGTCAAAAATGAGATCTAAAAAAGGCTGGTTTATTAAAAAAAATCCATCTTAAGTGGAAAAAGGAAGGAAAGTTGAATTACTTTGAAATATTATTTGCTTACACATGGATACAAGCTATCAGTTGTCCTTTATCAGATTTAATGAGAAATGCTGACCACAAAAATAGCTTTATGAAAAATGTCCGTCTATAGTCATAAAAAAAGATAAAGGATTCCTGACGCAGCTGAGGTTGTTTGGCAGTTTCAGATTGACAAGCTTTTACAAACCTATCGGCTTTATATTAGAACCATGTTGTCTATGGGTGCACAATGATAGCGTTAAATCAGTGTCAGCAGAAAGCTGTGTAAAGACAGATGGTTAATTTTAATCAAGACTTAAAACTGATGTTTAATGCAGAACCGCAGCCTGAGTGACTGTTTTACTTCCATGTTAAAAATTCTATAAATACATCATATAAACAAAAAAATCAGAAAAGTAGAAAATGCAGATGATACTGGGCTACAGGAAGCAGTGGTCGTCTCAATCATTTCAGCACATTGTTTTAGAAAACATTTAAAAAACATTTAACTAAAAAGTGCTAAAAAAAACATTTTTAACATGTAACACATGTTTAGATTTGAATGATATTTTAAGATTTCATGATTGATGTTCTCCAGAGGAGCAGAATGTTTGGGTGATGCTGTGGTAAAATATCTGCCTTTTATTAAACTTTCTGCATTTGTAACCTAATAAGGTTTATGTTTCTCCGTAAAGTTAGTCCAGGTAGATGCGTTAACAATTGCTTTTTTTAAAAAAGGTCTTTGTATCTGGATCAAATTCAGCAGGTATGTACATAAAGATATTCAAATACTGGATATCAGCATTGACCCACAACTCTCATATTGGTACAGCCATAGTATTTCTAGTATACAGGAACCCCCCAAACTCGTCCACACCGCTCTTCATACATCTTTATTTTAGTACAGCTGGATTCCCACCCCAGCCCCCAACCACAAGACCACAGACCCACATCTAACAAAACTAAGTGTAAACAGGAGTAGAGACTTTCTTAATGCATGTTGTTTTGTTACAGCACGATCATGCTCAAAATGATCCACATTGTATGAATAATCATGATCAAAATGGACCCAACAAATTTACATTTGTTTCAGGGAGAGGAGAATGACAACGGAGACGCTTTTATCGAGGGAGATATCACAGACGACTGTATGATCGCCGGGGACATTGCACGTGAAGAATGGACGCCAACTGCTAGTGAAGATATGCACACATTCCTAAACTGTGAAAAGACTAATTTACAGAATATTGAAGAATATAATTTTTAACCAAGTGGCAGCTATGTGGAGTAAAGCTTTTCCCCCTACTCACAAAAACTTCCCCAAAGACATCCCTGCTCCATCACCACAAATGCTTTTGAGTTTTGTCTGGACTGTCTGACAGGCTTTTAAAGAAGGATTTTTTTGTACAGAATTTTTCATACATTAAAAATGCAAATGGCTTCATAAGTGTGTTCCCATGGAGTACCGAGATTTGTGTTGCAGTCCGATCAAAATATCCAATGAAATTCAGAAATTTTTATTTAAGGTTAATATAGCAAAACATTCTCCTATGTAATTTTTGACCATTTCTATTGGTCCACAGCTGTATCCAAGACAACAGGCACTGGCCTCTGTTGGTCAACACAATATAAACGGTGTCAAACAGGAGAGCTTATCTGAAGACTCTACAGTTTTTGCCACAATTCTGTTATTCCCACATTCAATTCAGTGGCACTTCAGAATATCACCGCAACATTTGGTAGGCACATCCTCAAAAATTCAGAAAACGCAGATTATCTCCAGAAACAAAGCAGCTAGACCTAATGAGCATGGGAAGGCTGAATTAACCAGTGGCACTCGAATGGGGCATGGCACGGTAACATCTCTTTAAAATATTAAGCACCAAATGCATTTTAACATTCATTGACTTTATTTATTTTTATTGACAGAAGTCTGATACACAATCAAAACATCGTGCAGAATAGTCTGTTACTTTAATACAGTCAAACAGATGTTAATATTACCTATAAAAAACCATAATCATGACCCATCAAAGACCTGACTGCATTCTGAACTTCAGGCACTGGCCAAAGACATCGCTCAAATATGACATGTGCATGTCTGTGTGTGTCTGACTAATTACCATTAAATAAATAGTGATTAGCTCTGCAATTCCTGAGCTGATTGCAAAGCTGAGAGAAAGGAACATGTCAAGAGAAAGTCTATGGTTAATGTTGAGAGGCCTTTGATTGATATGATGCAAAATGCAAGGATTTCAAGGCCGTCTAGAGGAGAACAGGAACAAATAGAACATACATAAATTCCATTAATTCAACAAAATGCTTTAAAAATCCCCCTTGTGCAGGTATTTTTGACCTGCATTAACTTCAATAGCCCAATAAATGTGCCCCAATTTAAGTCATAGTGCAGAGCACTCTTATAACCGCTGAACTCTTACAAGTGCTTTTGTCGAGTATGGCAACGGAGGGGTTTTCACATTTCCTGTTAAGCCCGCGATAAAAACACTTCCTGTTGTACTTGTAACCATTTTGAATTCTATGATGTTTTGTATATAGAAACAGGATGGATTAAGAAGCAAATTTCTTTAGTCTTTAGTCCCCTGTTAGCTTTTTTTTCTACCCAGTGGTTAACAAAACATAAAAATATTCACATTTAATAGTGTCCTGCTCAGAGATTAAGCCATTTATTCTAACATTTATAATTGGCACAACTGAAATTAACTGTACAAACTTCTGAAACATTAAAGCACTCTTGTGGTACATTATAGCTCCTTGCACTCTCCCAAGCTGGCAGAACTGAACAGTCTAGATAGTTAATATGGATGGGTATAATTGGCTGAGAGAAGATAGACTTATGAAACTGATTGACTAAATTAGAAGGACAGTCTGATTTAGTCTTTAGAAGCCCAGAGGATGAGGGGCTACCACGGTTCCATTCTCCACCACAGCTGAAGAAATGGCACGCAGGTTCTTAAAGATCTGCTTGGATGTGCCGGACCTCAGGAACTTGACGTCCTGCATGATTCTGTCATGGGCCTAAGGGAAGGGGGATGGGGCAGTAATTAGTGGCAGCCATAGCACAAAAGGGTATTTAAGTGGTGAAAGTAAGGAGGATGAAAAATCATGGGTGAAGGGAGTGTTTAACAACATTTAGGAAGGGACATGAGAAAAAGTGAGGGGTGGGTAGACACTAACCTCAATGCACCAGGTTTCACACAGCATTTTCTCATGCTGAGCAGAGGAATGACCCTGAGTCAAAGACCTGGAGGCCCTGTGGGAAGAGAATACACCCATATCTCTATGCATGTGCTTTACAACTTTCCCCTGACAGAGCATACTGCTTTATTATATAAACTTTATTTGTGGCATACAAGTTTGTGCTAAACGCTATAAAATGAGCAAGTGTGGGAGGACCTTGAGCGTGGATATTACCTGGACAGCACAACAACCATTGCGTACAAGTCAATAGCACAGTCTGCCACTCTTTTCAATAAAAACTGCTCATCTGTAAAAACACATATAGACCCTTTCACTAGGAGGAATCTTCAAGTTGATAAAATGATCACAAATGATGCAAGTTAGTATGAGACGACAGACTTGTTAAGGAAGTTGGATTCGATAAGATATTAGTGATTAGCAGAACGGAAACCACTCACTTGCACATTGCAAGATCTGCCTTTCCACAAGTATTACATGTATACTCTACATTCAGTATACAAATAAGAATGCGATTCTGAGAAACCAGCATCATCTCCCATAAAGAACATAAATTATAACAAAGTGAAGCATGGATGCTTTTCATTTCCCCATGGATGGCTCTGAGACAGGAACTGCTTTTTGTAACACAACTGAACTAATAAATGAGAAGACCAGAAGATATTGTACTCACCAATGATTCTCTTGCCATGCTTTAGAAGCAGTTCTTCAATGACCACTCCAAACTGCTCAACAGCTTTAACAGTCTAGAGGGAAGAAAACAGCATTTTTAAACATTTTTCTTCAGATAAGGACAACTGCCAAATAAAGGCTTTATTAAGGAAAAAAACTCATATGACTAAATCAGTACTCTATTTCATGACCTATCAAATCTCCATTACTTCTCTAAAAGTTTCTTAACATGTGAAACTACACGTATTTTCTCACCAATTCTCCACTTTGAGCAAGTTCTGGATGAACAGTTCCCTGCAAAGTGAGACCTGTAGCCAAGCCAGCCTTCCTACAGTGGAGATAGAGAGAGGTTTATAAAGGTTAAATGAGAAATTATGAGAGAGAGAGAGTGATGAGAGCTATATCCTTTTGTTATCTTCCATTTTTTCTACCTTTCTATACAATAAATGGACAATTTTTAGCACAGTCTAAGGACTTATCAAACCTCTTGGCCCGCTTGGTGATTTCCCCAGCCAACATGCCAGCATTGCCGAACGGATTCTTCAGAGCTTTTTGTAGACTCTTCAGCTGGTTGCCAGCATTCTATAAACCAAGACAAAACAGTTGTAAGCTAATATGTAACATTACTTTAAGAAACTGTTCTCAGGACTGAAAAAGGCCTACACGGGACTCTGAATATCTGGTCTTCAGGTTAAAAAATGACTCAGCATATGAGATGGCCTAAGGTTTATAACTGTCTGAGCTTAAGTGTGATAGGTTTACCAGAGTAACTGTTTGGTTAACAGTGTTGTTACTGTAGACCCTCAAAAGTGGCAGCTGTCAACAACCACCCGTCTTCAACCTTAACACCGTTTCTGCAGGGCAGGAAATATGTACCAGCTGCTCACTCATTTTCCTGTCAACATAGCTGTTCCCCAATTACCTGGAAGCCGTTAAGAGCCACAAAGAGTCGCAGAATGTCGTTGGTGCCCTCAAAGATACGAAAGATTCTCAGATCTCGCATGACCCTCTCAACGCCAGCATCCTACATTAAAGCAACAGGGACAAGTATCTGAGCATCCCAATTAAGGAGGTACAATTACAGATTTAAATAAAAATGTTAATGTTGCTTCTTATTATGCCAACATCCACTTTTCTATACCCACCAAAGACAACACAAAAATGCCCCTTGAGGTGATAGCAGGACCTGTCCTCCTTAGTATGGTCTTTATCTTCATTACAGATGATTTTTCATGGTTTGACAATTCCTGACCTTCCCATTAAAGTACCAATAGAAAGCCTAAAGTACTGAAGTAGGACCAATTTTTACTCTGACTGTTCGGTGTTTCTCCTGTAATTCTCAATATTTTACTGCCTTTTTTGTAAAAGAATGTTAGGGTAGGACAATAAAGTCACTTTGACTATGAAAATCCCTACATCTTCCATATTTTTTTTTTTTTAAAACAAACTTCACTAAAAACATGGTGGGTTCAGCTGCCTGGTATTGTAATGGCTTCCCAAGAAACATGGTGCAATTAATGCAGTGCTGGGGTTTCTGTCAAGAAACCAACAATATGATTTAAACATGGAGATATTAAATATAAGTTCGCAAAATATACAGAACTATTTCAGTGGGTGGAAAATGAGAGTTTTCAACAAAAAAGACTGTAAAAGTGAAGCCCAAAACTGGAAACATCAATAAGTATGATGTTACAACATTAACGCCAACGACCACCGCTTCAGGAACAGGCTAAACTTGTTTTGTTCAGGGCTTTAATGGTCATAGGGAAAACTAGCTTGCATTTTCAGGTTCTTATATAAAAGTGAGACAGTTTCACATAGAAAACAGATATGAAGAGGAACAAGCAATGCCCCATACTACAAATAAACTAGCTGATTCATCTAGACAGGCTGCTCACTTCTGCCTAAGATCTGCACACTTCTACAATTTGTGGGGCTAAGTGTAGCTCAGTCAATCAACTTTCCTGTCTGCTTTTCTAAATAATAGAATGAGCAGAGAACACAGTGTTATGTATTACAGTTGCTATAAAAAAACCCACAGTATATAAAGCATGACCCATATTGCACACACGTTTGCGCTACCACATGTTCAGTGGTTAGCACTGCTGAGACCTGCCTTCCTAACCTACTCATGATTCTGAGGGTTTTTATTATCCAACACCTACAATGTTTTTCCACCACCCTCAAGAAATGTTTTCCACTTGAGTGTCTGTATTTGACGAGGGAGTTTGTAAAAGCACAACAGAAATGTAGTTGCTCTGTCAAAAAATATAGCATATTTCTGTTTTTGATGATAGAAATATTTTATATTAAATTAACAATCCACTTTAAAACATTTTAAGACTTGTAAATTTGCTAAAAATAGATGGGTCAGACAGCCAAAATGGGTCAAAGGCCAATTACAACAAACAATAAATACAAGGTTATCACAGACTCATCCTTTGCATGCTCACACATCTAACTTTTTCACTTTTTCAAAAAATTTCATTTACAACCATAGACCTGAAGATTGAAAATGTAGGAACATTCATTGCAAGTTATTCATATGTCATAATCAAACTCACCTTCATAAAACCCATTCCGCCCATAACCTGAATACACTCATCTGTCACAGTCCATGCCGCTTCCTGGGGAAAAAAAAGATTAAAAATGTTCTCTCTTTACCCATATATCTTAATGGCTTCAATTAATTAATTAATTAATTAATTAATTAATTAATAAGAGAAAATATGAATGTGTTGTCAGATACTACAAAGTTGTCACAAATGTTTCTAGAATGTTTCTAGAAGGGAACTAATATTACCACATTCATTCTCTTCATGAAAATTTTATCAGTAGCTTCATTGTTCTGCCAGTAATTCATATATTCAAATAAAAAAGGACTTTGCATTTTGAAGGATGTGACATTAACTTCTACTGCAAGTGTATTTCTAATACACACTTCAGTGAATACAGTGGGATTTAAAAATGACATAAGAATTTCTGCTGGCATGGTGCACGTAAAACACTTACAGAGGCAAAGATTTTACTGATGGCCGCCTCTATTTGGAAATCCGTTGCTCCACTGTCCATATTACCACTCACCATATAGGCCATGGACTATGAACAGAAGAAAGGGGCAAAAAACAGAGCAAAATAAGGTTACAATGACTTAACAGACAAGAAAAGCATGAATTTCTGGAGAAATAAAAAGGAAATGGCAAAGGAGCTAAGGTGCTTTCAGAGCACTGTTTGCACGGTTTACTCATGTGATGCAACCACCTAGAAAGTGAAGATACCTCCCCACTTCCTCTGTGCAAACGGTCTCAGTTTACACAAGTACATTTACATGGCAAAGTACTGGAACAAGGAAGGTACTGGAATGGCATATCAGGGACAGCATGGGATATTATTTCATTGATCAGTGTTTACAGTGTACAGGTGGCACTCCTTCCATGGGTCTTGTTTAATAATGCTAAGCATTTAGCATTTTCTGACAACCAGTTTGGCTGATGGAGTGTTTTATCTTTGGTAATATTTCTCTCTCTGGTTCAAACTAAAAGACATATGACATATGCATATGTTTAGCAAACCAGGTTCTATTTCAAAGGGTTGATTCAAGTGCAATCATTTGATGTCCTAAAGACAAAGAATGCAGCTACAGTATAAGGGGGAAAAGCACAGGTTAGTCTTTTAAAAGGTAATGCAGCACAAAGAAAGCCCTATGTCTAATAAAAAAAGCTGTGTTGGTGCATTTATTAGGAAGCCTACAGTGATGCTTGAAAGTTTAAATGTCTATATTTTTGCATAAATATGCCCCAACCCCTACCCTAAAACATCAGATTTTCGGTTTTGTATGGAGGAACAAGCTAAAATCCCCCCAGGCTGATATGCAGGACAGTGTTTAAAAAGGTCAGACTCTGAAAGATGATGTTTTTTTTTTTTTTAAAATATATAAACCAGGGTGCCCACTCACATCACACTGTCATCCAGTTGACAGAAAACACCTGACTAATTGCACTTTCAAATTAACTGCTAATCCTAGAGGTTCACATACCTTTGCACTTACAGATATTTAATACTGGATTTTTCAAAAAGTAAATGTAAAGGTATAATATTTCTCATTTTGTTGAATTGGGAATTCTATCCACTTTTATGCCAATTTGTTAGACCTTGATTAAGCCTGAACCTTGAATTAAACAAATCTGTCATTGTGACTCATGGAATTGAGTTCATGAAAAGACTTAAACCATATACACAAAACCAGCCATATATTCTTTTAAAATCCTCTGGCTTACAATGTTTTGAACACAAGTGAATGGTAAGTAATGGTACTTTTCTTCACAGTTCATGTTATTTATAGCACCAGCAGCTGTTGTTTCTTCTTTCACATGTGTTTAGGGCATGTAATAAAGACTTTCCTGAGGACTAGATAAAAATGGACTTAAAGCTTAGATGCTCACTGAAGTCATGCAAAGTGACTCACAGTAGACATTCCCACAAACTCTGGAAGATGTAAGAAACAGGTTTTTTAAGGTTCTGGAATAAATCAATTAATTATATGTAGAACAAAATCACAAATCATGATTTGGGATGAGCATTTCTTTACATTCCACCCATGACAAAAACTACACACCATCTTCGCCAATAGTTCAGGGGCTAGTGAGAAATAGACTACTAAGGATATTAGCCTTGCTCACCTCAGTTACATACTGAAGCATGGCCATTCTGGCCATTTTCTCCTGTATGACTCCATAGTTGTGGATCTTATTGCCAAACTGGGTCCTGTTGGCAGCATGGTCCACCTGTGAGAGAGAAACAGACAGAGAATTTTTATAGATAAGTATAACTTTATAACATAAACAATATATAACATATATAAAATATAAAAAATAAATGTCCACACCAAATAATTGTATATATGTGCAAGCACATGAATCTACAGTGTTGTGTAAATAATGTGTGTAGATGGAGAGAGAGAGAGACAGAGAGAGAGAGAGAGAAAGAGAGAGAGAGAGAGAGAGAGAGAGAGAGAGAGAGAGAGAGAAAGAGAGAGAGAGTGAGAGAGAGAGAGAGAGTGAGTGAGTGAGTGAGTGAGTGCGTGAGTGAGTGAGAGAAAGAGAGAGAGTGAGAGAGAGAGAGAGAGAGAGAAAGAGAGAGAGGGAGAG
>JBBPDA010000013.1:375775-407232 GCA_037974385.1 Arnoldichthys spilopterus
CCCCCCCCCCCCAAAACACACAAAGACAGAAAAACAACATGCTAGACAAATTGAGACAAAAGGAAACGAAAGCAAACAAAAGAGAATTAAGGGTAAACACAGAGAAAAAGAAAAAGTGACGGTGGTAAGCATGTAGAAACGATGCACACGTTTTTACACTGTTTTTCTCTACAATTTGCCCCTTTTTTGTCATAGTCCAATTTAGTAATGTGCCAGTATAAAAAATGACAAGTATGAGAAATGACCACAAATGAACAATCACGCATTAGATTCCCCATATACACACACACACACACACACAGACAGACAGAGACAGACACAGACACGTTTGTATTGCCATAGTAGTGAGGTCCGTGAGGTTTTTCCATTGACTTGTGTAATACTGTATCTCAGTAACACTACACCGAATCCTAAACGTGAGTATTTTGAATGAGAAAAGATCTCGGTCTGTTCCTCTTGTGCCAAGATGCGGCTGTGTTTGTTGTGATTGTTTACAAGCTTGCTCTGATGAAGGACCATATCACATGACTGTACACTCTAATTAAACATTAATTCCATAAAAATGTCATGTCTTTCAACCCCAGCGCTAAAAACATTTATATTAATGTGTAGCATAATTTACAGCAGTGCTTTAAAATTTGAGGAACCTTTTGAACTTTCAATATTTGTGTAAAAACCGGATTTCCAGATTTCAATAATAAATAAATGACCAATTAAAATATTTGTCTCATTTGTTTAACTTGGTTCTTTTTATTAACTTTAAGACTATTGTGAAAAAGTGATGTTTTAGATTTATGCAAAAATAATACACATTCTAAATGGTTCACAAACATTCAAGCAATACTATGTAAACCGCAACATGGTGCCAAACAATCACATACGTGTGCACGAACATGGACACATCTACTCAAATAAAAATGAAAACGTACCGCCTTGGCGATGACACCTTTCATGGTCCCCGAGAGTGCTGCCGCCATGCCAAAGCGTCCATTGTTGAGGATGTTCATAGCCACTTTAAATCCCTCTCCAACCTCTCCCAGAACACACTCAGCAGGAACCCGCACGTTGTCAAAGTAGACTTCTGCAGTGTTCGAAGCCTTGATACCCATCTTCTTCTCTGGCGGTCCACTGAAAAGAGGACGGGCAGAAGGAATGGGGAGAGTTATGGACAAAGCGAGCAGGGAATGAATTGCAAGGACAGATGAGAAAAGACAAGGAGAGACAAAGGTAAGGAAACAAGACAACTAGGATATAGTCAAAGGGAAAAAACCAACTGAAACACTGGGTTCTTTAGAAAAACAGGGACAGAGGAGAAAGTAGGCACATGTTAAAAGATTCATATTTAATGCAGATCTTGTCTTAAAACAAAATATTATAGTAGTCCACAGACATCTACACCGCTTTTAGAAAGAGATTATAATTTGTACTAGTCACTGCAACAGTATCCTCTACCTATTGCTCGCAGTGATGCTCTTTAGATCATTTTTAACATTCCTAAGTGTAGCCTCAGCAAATGACTTTGCAATACACGAAAACAGTCAAGAGCATAAACTTACTTTGTAACTCCTCCAAAGCTCCTCTCAATGATGAACGCTGTTATCTTGTCCTTCATTTCTCCAGTTTTCTCATCTTTCATTGGAGTCTTCGCAAAGACAGTGAAGATCTCAGCCAGACCTCCATTGCTGTGGTGGAGCAGAGGAAGAGTACTTTAAAGCGTTCAGTAAATACATATGCAAACTGCAAGTGCACAGGCACAACAAACAGAAGAAGAAGCAAACCTTAATTAAAGAGTTGCTATAAGTGATCAGGTATTGTAACGACAACAAAACAATAAATGAAGAACGGCTACTAGTTAAAATCAACCATAACAGTAACGGAGCATTTTTATATAAACCTGAATTAAAGTTTTCAAAAGTGTTTTTTAAAAGTATATTTAATTTTAAGACTAAATAAAAGGGGGAATTAACTTTCACAGCTTAGAAGCACAATAAAGAAGCTTCTCCACATTTTGTGTAAGAAAGAAAAGGCCAGTATCTGTGGATCGAAGATCACATGCTGAAACAAACAGACATTCTGCAAAGTGCGCCAGTGCTGGGCCATTTACAGTATTAAAAACAAGTTAAAGAACCTCTAGAGTCATCGTGAAATAAGAGTGAAATAAGACAGAAGAGCTTTACAATGATCAATAATATAGATATTTATATAGACGGCTGCAGTTGAAGGTTAGAACCTGCTGTCAGGGTCACATTAGCTGAATCAAGATCAAATTTAGAAACCAAGAGCCAAGTTCAGAAATCTGAAAAGAAAAGATGCCCTCTAGTGGTACAACAATGCTATGCAAATGTATCTGTGTGTCTCAGCTGAAGTGCACAGGAAAGAGCAGCAAGCATTTTTTTTTTTAAAAAAAGACCACACACACACACCTGATCCAAATTTTGCTTCCATTAAGTGTAAAGTACTTTCCACAGGGGGAGGGAACTGCTGTGGATCTGATGGATGCAGCATCAGAGCCACTAGACGGCTCAGTCAGACAGAAAGCTGCAACAGTTTCACCTGCAGAACAAACCCAGACAGCTTTTTCATCATACCGACTAAATACAAGTAACACATGTAAATAGGTGTAAACTGCAAGACCACCAACAATGACATTTTACTCAAACCAAAATACCTAATGACAAAAAAAAAATCTAAAACTTACATGAACAAATAAATATAAATAAATCATCCACACAAAAAAACATTTTATTGAACATTTTATATAGAAAAGGTTTAAATCAAACTACAGAACCTGGTTAAATTAATGTGAATTTAAAATATAAAATGTTTTCATACAGAAAAAAATATATAGGGTTTAATTATCAGACCACACACTGATGTAATTGTTCTTTTTTACAAACCCCATTTCCAGGAAAGTTGGGATATTTTCAAAAATGCAATAAACTAAAATCTGTGATATGTTAATTCACCTGAATTTTTCATTTACTCACAAAAGTAAAAACAAAATATTTTCAATAGCTTAACTAAACATCTTTCTACACATCAACGTAGTTTGTAAATAAACACAAATTTAGAATTTGATGGCTGCAACACTCAACTTACGTGAGCAGAATATTTAACCAACACCTGTATGGAATACTCCACAATTCAGCCACATCGACCAAAGGCTCAGTGGAACCACGTGATCTTCGAGTCCTAAAGCAGCACTGCCCGTTTTTATGGAAAAAAAAAACTTTCCTGGAAACGGGGTATCCTAAGCATCCTAATCAAATCGGTCTTTTTCCTTAATGTGATTAATACTATTCAGTATTCTGTATTCACATTTTCAGAACTCTGTGGACATACAAAACTAATATTGTCAAATCAGACTACTTTCATAAGTGACGGAATACACATCTGAAAAAGGTCAGATCAGTATGAAATTCTCTCACTGCACATATGGACATTATAATCCCATGTTTGCAGCGTAGCTCTATGCTGCCGCCAGTGAACAATTCAACATATTAGGCCATCTGTGCTTTTTTTAACCTTCTACCTAATTATGAACAGCTGAGAGCTGATGACAGCTCATGCTGCAGAGGTCCAGAAAGTCCAGAAAGTAAAAATCCTCTTCAGGATTTTGTACCAAAATATTTAGATTTTTGGAATTTAGAATTTTTATATACTGTAAATGAAATGTCCACCTTTGGCTTCTAGTCTGCTCAGCTGTCACAGAACATCATTAATTAGGATGAGCTGTTAAGGGTTAATGAGTCCGAACCATTTAACAGGGCATAAACAAGCGAACACAAAATCTATCAACAGATCCACTGCTGTCAGCTACACTGACAGACTGTCTTAACATGTAGGTCTCAGCTTTTACGTTTTTTTTCTTTTTCTTCAAGCTTCTAAAGATACAGCAAAAATGACAAACAGTTTTTGTTTGTATAGAATGACATAAGCTTTTAGAAGCTGTAACATATCAGTAACTGCATATTATATATGTTATGTTACAACATAATCTGAAAAGAAAAATATGAAAAATGTCACTTTATATTTTCCTCCCTTTATATAACTCCTAACGGTTATTTCTGAACAAGTCAACCTAAAATCAAAATTGACCTTATTTACCAACTGTGCCTAGTCTTATTACACATTATAAAGTGTGTCCTTTCCTTAAAAAGACATAATTATAGTTCTCATAACAACAACAAAGTTTACACAACCAATAGATTCCAGACACTCCCTAATGCAATGTTTCATTCATAAACATGTCACGGTACAGAAAGAAAATGTATAGTGATTTGCATTTAAAAAACAATCGCTTGTGTTAAATGATCTTACTGAGTGAACTGAACTGCTTTATCAATGACCTACTCAAACATATACAACATGTATGTATTCTAACTCACCAGAGGCCAACTTGGGCAGGTACTTCTCTTTCTGTTGCTTGTTGCCGAAGAGGAGAATGCCCTTAAAGCCAATGGACTGGTGAGCACCAAGAGTGATGCCAACACCCAGGTCATGCATGCCCACAATCTCCACCAGCCTGGCGTACTGACATCAGATACAAACAGATTAAAGAACATTAACTCTGCCCTCCGCTTACAAACATCAACTCTTTCTCTTGCTCTTTTGCTTCCATCAGTCTCAGATAAAATGCAGCCAGTATAAAGTGATGCATATAGTATTGTTAGCCGTGTATTTAAGCTTGCACAGAGTTTAGTCTCCCTTTGTCTTTTTCCACCTACCACAATAAAGCGTGTGTAAATGAGTGACTAAACTCCACTCACCTGTGTGTTGTTCAGGCCCACACCACCCAAGTCAGCAGGAACTTGCAGGCCAAAGGCCCCCATCTGTTTCAGTCCCTCCAAGGTGTCATCCTCCACCTTCTCCAGAGCATCATTCCTTGCAGGGTCATTCACCTCCTACAAACAAACACAGAAGCACACAAACTCAGACACTTTGACAAAGTTGGTAGGGGGCACATTAATTAAATGCACAACAAAAAAAAGAATAAAAACATTATTTTGGCAAACAAAACTTACTTCAAAAAATTTTGAACATGGTCCCACCAGCTCCTTGAGAAACTCGGACTGCTCTTCATTCAGCACTGGAACAAGAGCAACAGAATATTTAGCAAATTTCATTAGCAGAGTCACTGTACCACAGGTGCTACACTGATAAATGTTAATGGACCTGACAAAACAACAACATTGTACAGAAGGTGTAAAAACAATAACATTTAGAGATTTAAGAGAAACAAAACTAAAATCTACAATATATCCACCCATAATCACAACACCAATATGCAAAATCAAATTACCTGAGGGAAAGGGAAAGACCTGCGAGGTACTGATCTGTCCCTTAAACATGTTCACAGCAAAAGATTTCGACTCCTAAAAAAGACAAAATGTTAAACTTTCTTCCTTAAAAGCAAGAAAATAAAGCCCAGTGGAAAACAGACACATACCACACTCGCAGCCTTCTTGTCTGCCTTGCCAGCCTTGGTGACTGCATCACTGCCAACAGCAGGCTTCTCTAATACCGCCTATGCATTGACAGATATAAAAAGACAAAGGAAGTAAAGGAATTTTGTGAATTAGATGAACAAAAATCTACAATTTGTAAATCCTCTTGAAGAATACTCTTTGTTTAACTGACTAAAGTACACAAATTAATTAAAACCTTTTGGCTGAACAACTTCAATGTATTTTAAAAAATATAAACAAGGTTGGAATTGATGCAATCTTCTCAATGCAAGATTGCAAAGAATTTATGACTTTCATCATCTACAGTACAGAATATTGTGAAAAGATTCAGGAAATCCAGAGAAATCTTAATCCATGTAGGGCGAGGCCAGAAACCATTGTTAAATGTGTGCTACCTTCAAGCCCAAAAAAGACATTGCAAGAGAAACCGTAACCCTACTGTGATCAGTATAGCCACATGGATGTATTTATAAAGTAACACAGTGTTTCACTACATCAAGAAATGCAACCTGAAGGTCAATCACACAAAGAGAAAATTCTACCCAAACAACAGAGAGACATCTGGGCCCAAGCTCATTCCACAGGAGAACTACGTAAAACCAAGGTCACTTAACACAGTCCAACCCTGCATTAAGAAAGTGCAACCTGGAATTCTTTGTACTATTAACAAAATCACAGATTATTGATTTGATTACATTGTACCAATGTCTCAAAAGTCATTTTTAAGCATTGGGGTTTGAATTTTCACCATGTGGTAATAAGCAAAAACCAGCAGCGAAATCAGACAAACTAAGTGTCCAAATGTATTTCTTCCAAAATAAGTGTATTAATAGTGTTTGGCATAACATATTCTATTGGCAGGGCTTTTCTGTGCAGATTACAAGCACTGTGTGTGCACAACACCTGTATCAGCAATCTGTGTACCTTAGAGTATCTGATTTCACCCAATAGAATGGGGGTTCCTTTGGGCATACAGTGTATATACACGTTTGTGTATGTTCTAATCGAAGTAGAACACTTTGATACCCTAAACACCTTGACAGCAACTGATAAAAAAAAACAGTACTTTTTCACTTTTTTATGCTTATTTCATCAATGTAAAGAACATTGAATGATCTGCATGTATAACAAGGTTCTCTATAAATAAACTTGCCTTGCCCTTATATATTTCCTTCTGTATATAAGAGTGACTTTGTCTCAAAGACTTTGTCTTTGTCCTTGCATTAAAAGAGGTATTCAGTTTTCCTTGTATCATTTTCACTTTCCCAAATTTATTTTACTTTTATCACTTAATTAATGCTATTTCATTTACTGTGCAATGTTGAGTAGGCTCCAGGTCCAAGAATTTAATTGCTGGTAACAATGGAAAATTGTACATGAACTGTACAGGACAATAAACATGAACTTGAACAAAATGTTCATTGGGATTAATGGCGACTACCCTTTCACCCATTTATGTCTGCTCCTATCCAGACGATTGGCCCAAGGTATGCAGGTTTACAAAAGCCAGAACTCCACACACCAGCATGGTCTAAAAACAGTCCTGCAAACACCAGCTGGACAATATGACGTGTTGACTGCTCAGTGGACCGAGGAGGGCTTGCAAGGACACCAAGCCCTTGTGTGTGTCTGTGTGTATGTTCCACTCTAATGCTGCACATTTGTTTGCACTAAATACAAAACTCTGAACTAACTGTAACTAAGCAAATCACATTAAGTACTTGATCTCATGTAGTCATATAGTTACATTTAATCACACTAATAAGAACCTAATGGTCTTTATTTAAAATGCATCAACAAAACATGTACATTTCTATTACCAGCCACTTATTTATGTGTCAGTTTCATCTCCCAAAAACGATGGGCAGACGACATTACAATTTGGAGAATGGGCTCCATTTGAGCTTAATGGAAAATACCAATATACTTTTAATGAGTTAATCAATTAACAAAGCATAACAAGTCTTATTGTAAATGCAGCATCATCAGGGGCTAAACTGAAATGTTTCCATGTAGTGCAAGCTGCAAAATATTCCTCCCATAACTGCTTTTCAGTGTTTATGCAAGAGTGTGAAGACCAGAAATGGACATTTCAGGTCCAGAAAGTAAGAATCCACTTTAGGATTTTGTTCCACCTGCCTGGATGCCTCAAGTGCGGCACCGACGCAGTTGAGGCATCTAGTCAGTTGGAACAAAATCCTGGAGTGGATTTATGTTTCCTAGACTTGAAACGCCCGCCTCTGGTGAAGACGTGCAGCGCCACGATGCCTTGGATCATGTGAATAGCAAGTGAACTTCGCCCCAGATTCCGAGTGGCCCTCGCTATCGCTACTACTGGATGGCACATAAACAGTCATGTTGGCAATATGACGCCATGGCACATTTCCTGTAACATTTTCTATACCTCGGCTGAGTTCAAACGATGAGAAGACATTTACACAACCGGTCACTTTATATGGTAAAAACGTCTTGTAAATAAAACAGCAAACAAAAATGTGTTCTTACCTCTGCCGTTTGGCTAACGTAAAGGCGCACATTCTGCACCGCTAACGTTACTGCAGCTGTTTGACGCGGTGTCCTGAAGAAAATAAAAGGCCAAACATCATGACGTTTTATAATCACAATCATAAAATAACTTGCATTATGTGCGCATATGCATGTCCTAAAGAACGGGGGCATATGGCTAACTCTAGCTAGCCAGCTAGCTAACCAGCTACGTGAAATGGTGAAACCTGTGAACATAAACATATACTCTGAGCTAATTAATTAAAAAAGACTCACCCCGATATGGACTGTGGTAGCCGCCGGACAGCGCCACTTAATGCTGGACTTTGGGAGACTTTCCGCAGCAACATGGTTAGCTAGGTTAGCTACGTCTGCTAAAGAGGGAAGAAGACGCACTCGGTTATCGGGGTCTGGGGACTTTCTTGCAAGCCGAAGCGCCTCGCAAACGAAATCCTAGTCTTTTAATTTCGACTACAACGAAGTAACAAAGGTCCAAGTTACAGCTAAAAGTAGGAGGCAGATACGTGCAGCAGAAGTGACCGGTTTGCTATTAACTGCAGCCTTGTTGTTGTCCTTGATTCTTGGAGAAGGCGGTGGGAGCCTAAAACGGGCCAACGTTTCCGGTGAAATACATTCAGCGTCACTTGACAGCTCGTGTTACAACTCCTACAACTGTCATGCGATTAAGAAAATATGTGAATGTATCCTTTACCTTTTGTATCGATGATGCCAGTGGACCGCAACTGCTTGTTTACCGGATGCCGGGTTGGTCGCAGCGAGAGTCTGCGTAACTCCAACGCCGCTGATCCAGGGCCAGTGAAATCGAGTATACATGGTTACAACTGGACGTGTTCACTGATCCAGGATCAGTAATATATCAGTGAAGTCATAACTGCATCCTGGACGCCTGCCTTTGAAAGTCAGTGATTGGTGGACGATGTCTGAGAGGGAGGAGAAAGATCTGGCGGCGATTAAGAATAATGAATGGCCAAATAACCAGGTCAAGAAGTGACCAAAGCCCGTTCAGGAAAATTACACAGTTTGTCCGGGCTGACCTACAGTGATTGCCTTTTACAAGCTGCATAAACATCTGACAGCTCTACCGGTTGTGGTTGTGGGGCAGTTTTTAACCCCAGTCAGGCTCCTCAAAACCATGAAATGATCCTACACACTGCCACACACCCCTACACAGCACATTAATACTGATCTTACAGATACTGGGCAGTGTCTGTGGACAGTGTTGGTGTAACAGGAAGTTGCCCCTGTGACCTGAAGGTTGCTGGTTCAAATCCCAGACTGCTAAAGGTACCACCGAGGCACATATGAGCAAGGGGGAGCACTGCCCACCAAATGCTTCCCACTGCTCCTACATGGATGGGTCAAATGCAGAGGTCACATTTCATTGTGGTGCACTTTGTGCAGTGTTCACAATGACAAATCACTCTTTATTAACTTTATCTACTAACTTTCTTTATTTGCAGTGTCAATGTATACATTGACAGAGCTTCCCCATTTTGTCTTTCTGTTTACTTGTATATGATGATCCTTACCTGGGGATCAAGAACAGTGAGGATCTCAGCTTGTCACATTACATAAGTGTAATCACAAAAAAACAGCAAGACAACAGCTCCTCTTTCTGTGGTGCCATTGACATGGATTCCAGGACACTCACCAGTTTCTACTAATGTACCATCAACATCAGTGGTGGTACCACAATCTGGTATGGCAGCTGTAATGCTCTGGACAGCAAAGCCCTACAGAGGGTGGTCAGATCAGCACAGCACATCACCAGGACTGAACTGACAGCCATCCACGATCTCCACAGGCAAAGGAATACAAACCATAGCCACTTGGGCAGTGGTGGCCTAGTGGTTAGGACATTGCCCTTGGGACCTTCAGGTCACAGGTTCAAGTCCTATACCAGTCACTACTGAGGTACCCATTAGCAAGGTACTGCCCGCTTCACTGCTCCCCAGGCTGTTGGTAGCTGCCCGCTCTTTGGTAGGTACAAACTACTGCATACTGGAAACACCCCCACAAGACCTGCCTTTTTGGTGATGCTCGGACCCATTTTGAACATTAAGATGTGTGATCATCTTATTTCACGGTGTACAACACCGAAAGGTTTCATTTCATCACGAGTTTCAAGACAAGCTGATAAGGGCTTAACACAAAAATGTCAATGCGAAAGCTTAGAGAAAAGAAATCAAGTTTTTGAGTTTTATATTTCAGCTGTTCATTTCAGATCTGTTATCTGAAATTACATTTTAATTTACAGCATTTTACTATGACACTATATCGCTCTGAACAGCTATACAGAAAGACCCACATTCTAAAGACTGCAGCCCTGTAGGAGAAAACAGACATTCCAGTGCACAAGTGCTTCTTTAATCATGCACACAGTAAAGAAAGAATCTCAGCCTCAATATTTTCTTCTATAACAAATTTATTTTGAACAATAAACACAAAAGTGACGACATGACACCCAAAAGTGGCACTGTATTGAGACGCAACATCTTCATTTAGCACCTGTATGGTTTGATTATATTTATATATTCATTCATACAAAAATGGTTATGCTTGTCAGTCTTAAAAAAACATGACTAGAAAGGTGAAATATCTGGATTACAAAAACATTTTTTTCTACCCAGCACAAGTACTATTTTTGGTTAACTCTCCCTCTCAGAAGTACCACTGACCGTACCACAATTCTAGACTACAAATTCAGACGGCTTTGATTGACTTCTTTATTCATGATTACAGTGGTCTTAAGTGAAATCATCTTTAGCCCACACGCCTTTAGAAATTTACCAGAGTAAAAAATGTTCGTAGTCCTATTCATCAAACCCTGTTTTCACATTAAAATATAAGAAGTACTGCATTTTACACGCTGACAAGGTATATTATTAAAAAAAACAAACCTTCTTAACCATTATGCAAGGCAGTTTAACTCCCCATTTGTTCAACTTCTCAGCTCTGGAGGAGCATAGTTGCAAGTATTTGATAAAATACCACTCACTAATGCCATTACATAGCTGCCTTTTCAAAACCATCTTTATAAATTTGGTTAGGTTTGTCTTTGTAGTTGTTGTTTAACATACTTTTCAACATGACTAGTCCCATGCAACCGTATGAGTTCTGCTTGTTGATTCAGTTACTCTGTTAAAGCCTAATAGTGTCTCAAAGGAAAACATGATTTTAATAATGTCTCATTTAAAACGTGTGCATACCTCTCTGCAGGCTGTGCAGAAACTCTAATGAACCCAAGCATACATTTGGAGATCAGAAGAACTGCATCTGGCAGTATGTCAAGGCAAATATTTTCAGAGGGTAGAAAGGTGCCTCAAAGATTTTCCTTTTAATCATAGTATAGCGAACCCTGCATAATTCATGGAATTTGTGCAGAAAAGAAATATTTGGAGAAGGAGGCACAACGTTGTTGTTGTTGTTGTTGTTAATAGCACGATAAGGAGGCTACACCAAATGTATTTTAGATCTGCTGATGTGCTAAATCTGACCTGTGCAAGTCTTCCAGCTTTATACAGAAACCCTGTTCCTACCATCAAGGATAGACAATAACTTTAGAGCTATCCTGCATCGATACCAAATGTTGTCTCAGTCACTTACTGAGTGAGGCTCACAGTTAATATATGATAAAAGGTCACATATAAGTGTCATTCATTCATCTTGCACACGTTCATCCCCAGCCTTTCTCCTACATGACATCCACAAAGAACTCACTGGGGTTGCCCATGGCGAGGTGGAAGGATTGCCTGGAGGCTGTAAGCTCAGGTGGGACTGAACCCAGGTCGCGAGTAGGGGGGGCTCCAGGAGGCCCTCCGGGGTTGTTTGGGGGAGGCAGGCCAGGGTGTAGTGGTGTGGTGGCTGTTTGGGGATGAGGGGCACCTAATGCTGGGTGTGCATGCGGGTGCTGTGGTACCATCATCACCATCATTGGGTTGTACGGAATGGGAATGCCAGGTGGGTATGGAGCCAAGTGAGGGGGCGGAGCCCGGTGATGTGAGCGCTGACTGGCGTGGCTGTGCTCACTGGGTGTGGCCGAGCCATGGTCCCGCCTCAGGCTGCTGCGCACAGAGTATTCGGATTCACTGCCACTGCCCGACCGCGAGTCAGCCCCGCCCCCGTTCGGAGATTTGTCATCGCGGGTACTGCCACTCACTGTGCTTGCAGCTCCACTCTTACTTCCCCTTCTCCTCTCGCCTTCACTCCTAGTAGATCCGCTGCTCCGGCTCCCTAAGGGACATTGATAGGCAGGGAAAAGGAGGAACAAGAAAAATAAATAACTAATTAATATGAGATGCTACAGAATAAACAAGTCAAAAACATCTTATCAACATTTTATGACTGAATGAATGAGATCGGTTTTCTAAAAAAAAATATTATATAACAAATACAGGACTTCACCATACATCCCCTACACAGACTACTTTGAGCTACTAAGTGATCTTTATCAAACTGTTAATAAGCATCAGCCAATACATCAAGTTTCAAAACCAAATTCACTGGCTCTCACCCTCGCTATGCTGGCTACCAGTGCTGCCTGGGGCATAGCTGTAGCTGGAAAGCTCATGGTAAGGAGGAGGTTGGCTAGAGTATGGGTGTGGGTATTGGTATGGGAAAGAATGGAGAAGGGGCCAGGGTGTTGCTCCTGGTAACGGGAGAGGAGCCAAGGTATCCTGGTCCGAAGCGCCACTGGAACCGTCGTTATCATTAAGGGACAGGTTTGCCATGTCTGACAGAAAAGTAAAGAATAAAGACAACAGAAATTATAAACATTTGGTAAGAATTGCAGATTTTCTGTTAATACTTTAGTCACTTTGCCAGATTTTTAATTATCACATGATTACAAATGTTGCATTTAACAGTTTTGCAATGAACAATAAATCATATACATTACATGCAAGTTTTGCAATGAACAATAAACCATAAATGCAAAGAAAAGATTCAAAGAAAGGTGCAAAGAAAAGAAGCATGTAGCACTTACAGTTCTCACAGTCGCTAAAATCTCCGAAGATGTAGTAGCACTGCTCGGAGAAGGTAATTTTATTGACCGTATGTCTGATGAAGCCAGCCTTTAGCAGGTTACTGGCATATTTACGAGCCTCCCGGCGGTCCTGAAAGCCCTCAATGTGGTGGTAGAGCCACTCAACCACATCAGACCCTGCACATAATTGCACAAATACACACAGAATATAAATTTCTTTCAGTTTCTGTCTTCAAAACATTTTTTTTACTGTATTAGTTTTAGACCTATGGAAATAGTCTCAGCCTTACTGAGTCTATCCTAAATTGACCTTACATTCATCCTCTCTACAATATTGAGTTTAAAGCTTGTTTAAAAAATTCTCATTTAAAAGGTCTTACCCAGGAAGGCATTGGGGATGGTGATCTTGAGCCACATTCTATCTCTAACCTCTAGGCCCGACTCGGGTGAAGCCATAGCTTTTGCCACTGATGCCATATCAGAGTGAAGAGACAAATTAAACTCATCAAAACCTAGAGAAAGAGAGAGAGAACAGGAGAGAAAATGTGACAGTTATGTTAATGTACAGTTCAGATGCCTGTGATCTATCTGGTCATTTGGTCATGAAAACAGTGAAGCCAATGACATGTACCATCCAAGAGCAGAAAATAAAGTAGTGGACGGAAACGTAAAAGGAAAAATACTTCCGTATAAAAATACAGCACATACTTACGTTCAGTCTCAGTGACAGAAGAGCTAGATGTAATTGTGCTGCCTGGGTAAGGAGGGTAAGCCCCGGTCAGTGCCACTGAATGACTGACCCAAGCTGCAGGGTCTATTGGTCTAATGGGTTCATCTGGAAAAACAAAAAGGAAAATAGCATATCGGATATGAATACCACAATATCTAACATAAGTAGTATCACAAAATGATTAATATTTATTATTGTATGTGAGAGTAATTGTAATATTTGTGTCATGTGTTTCCTGTTTACTTAGCAAATCAGTTTTAAAAATAATGAAGCAAAAATGCTGCTTAGCTTTTAAATTTTAAGTGACTTACTGCGTGGAAGTGTGAAGTAGCCCTGAGGTGAAGGGTCCCAGCATTTAGCCACCGTCAGTGTAATGGGTCTGAAAAACAGATCAATATCAGAGTGAATCAGAAATCGCAACACTTCTATATTGTGACATGTTTTCAAGTCAAGCAACACATCATGAAAGGTGTCTGAGCTAGCTAATCGTTTTGTTTGATGACCGGTGGTGGTGGAGGAAGGAGGAAGAGAACAATTATGTTATTGATTACTATTTGTTACTCCCCACCCGATGACGTAACCAAAAACAGATGTCTCGGGGCGTTTTCACGTTTGGATCGTTTCAGCCTTTCAAGTAGTCTCAGACCCCTGATTCATGGTTTTTGTGCACATGAGAACATTTCAAACAGAACTCCGACCTCTTGTGATGGTCTCACTACTGGTCGTTTAAGGTTTGATTTGGAGAGAACCTTTTGCACATTTTAATGCACAATTTCAGTTTATTTGCTAAATTTAACATCTTTGCAATATTAATGATTTGTTGAATTCAGCAATAAAAAGAAATTGTGAAACTGTAAATTTGCAGAAAAATGCTATTTTTAAATGTGTTTCCTATAAAGGATATATACTTGTTCGTTCTTAAAACACAATTTATGTAGGTGAAGGCAAACCTCAGGACTCAACTATAACTTTCAATGTAAACATTTTTTAATAGGTTTGTGTAATTGAATTTTCCCACTGCTTTGTAGTTTTCTTAGCCAATCAGCTAATGTGTTACATTATGAACCTGAACCACGCTAACCATTTGGTTTTACAAAGGCTGGGTTCTACAGGAGTTGAGTTGAGATCTACAAGTGGTGTGATCTCATCAGAGTTAAAGAGGACCAGAAAAGTCAAAGAAATCAGCAAACAGACAACTCACCCTGGTTTATGCACAATCTCCCGCAGTACCCTGACTGCATCGTCGTTGCTCATGTTCTCAAAATTAATATCATTCACCTGTGGAGAACCAGCAAAATAAGACAATTTTATGTGTAAAGAGTATAACTCCAACAGTCCACAAAAAACGAATTAATTACTAATTAATCAAGCTAAATTCAAATAGTTTATACAAGTTTGGTTCAGACACATTGTTTAGCTATAGTTGCAATTTAAACCGCTCCATACAGCCAAGTCTCCTATATTTGGACAATCAAGTCCACTAATCTAAAACTAATCACTCGTTTGAGCTTATAAATGATATTTTAACCACATCTCAATGTAGGGTAAACAGAGCATAAAGGGTCAGTTAAAGATGGGATATTTACATTTACATTTATATGGCTGATGCTTTTATTCAAATCGACTTCCAAGACAGAGAAAATCTTGGGAAATCCACAACCGCACCTGTTCTGCTAAGTCTACTCTTCATCCCTCCTTCCCAAACATACCTGAAGCAGCATGTCTCCAGGCTCAATGCGCCCATCAGCTGCCACTGCCCCTCCTTTCATAATGGAGCCAATATAGATGCCCCCATCTCCTCGCTCATTGCTCTGTCCTACGATACTGATGCCCAGGAAATTATACTTTTCTGTGGGACAAAAACACACACACAAACATACCCACACCTGTTAGACACCCATAGTGAAGATAATCATATGAAAATAGCTGAAATACTAAATTTAATGCACAAAACCTTACAAAAGAACCAAAAGAGTTGTACAGAGAAACCACACTCATAATTGAACACACGTATACTAACCCATGTTCAGCGTGACCGTGATGATATTTAGAGACATAGTGGAGTCGGTCACACTGCTGAAAGATGATGCCTACAAGAGAGCAACAAAAGAAAAATTTGTATTAAAAAAAAAAACAAACAAAAAAAACAATTCGCCTGAAAGAAAGTGCTTTGTACCCTCTCAAGCCTTGGGGGGCGCTGTTTCCTGCGTCTGCGGTGGCGCTTTAACAATCTAGAGGCAGTGCTTTGTTCTGTTGAGCTACTGAATCTGCAAACAAACATTTGCATTTAAATGAGACACACACAGCACCAGACAACAGATAAAGACTAAACACAGCTGCACATTCTAGTACAGTAGGTAGTATAGACATTTAATGAAAACTTCCTCACAGAACGTTCAACAAGTTAGCTATCTGTGTCACATGTTACCCATCTCTGACCTGCTCATGGTGTCATCATCATCTGAGTCACAGAAGCTAGTGGTATCCAGCTCACTGCTCATCACTGTGGTGGCACTCTCATAACCAGCCAAATGTCTCTCCATACGGGATGGGCCATTCATACGAGACCCTGCAGAGAAAAAGAGATAGGGAGGGAAAATTGGTGAGAAGTTTCTTTCTGCTTGTATAATATTGTGATGAAAGCATTAGTTAAAATCACTGGATTCCTATCATCTGAAATGAATGCCCATCTGTAAAGATCTTGTCAAATCTCACCATGTGGCTCCATGCTTTCTCTGTGTCGAGGCCTCTCTCTCCTGAAGGACACGACCGACTCGGTCTCCGTCTGCTCATCTAGCGTCTCCACACTGCCTGCAGTATTGGGACTACAACACCAGTGAAATTCAACATCCACAAAACATTTTATATTCATATATATATATATATATATATATATATATATATATATTCAGGCCACAGAGGCAGGCATCAGACATCAGATAAAACAGCTTTGGGTGTTGGTAAAAACATAGTTCCTCAGCTGTAGTGCAGTTAGAGATCAGGTGAAATGGCCTCAAAAGAGATTAGGCTAAGTGACCACAAACACCACAACCTCTTCTGTTACCATCACATGCCCAGAACAAGCTGATATTTTATGAATACTGAGTAGCTGTTAGTAGCTGGTAGCAGCTTTATTCTGTCCTAGGTAGGCCTGGGTATCATCAGAATTTGATACATATACAAATCTTTAAACTGCATTTTTTTCAACAAGTTCACTTTAATTACTAGCTGTAACTGGGTGTGGTTTAAACAGAAATGAGTTTAAGGGGCTGGACTTGAGCACACTGACTGACTTGACATGCCAAGTAGTGTGAAGTACATCTGCTGCTTGAATGACACACAGAGTGTCCAAAAAGTACTTGTGTGTAATCTATTAATAATGAATAATATTTTTTTATGTCTTTAATACATTATCTGAATAAAAGGTTAATACATTTATTAATATTTTTGTTTTTAAAACTAGACATTTGTGGCTATTTATAAAACTTTTGGGGCTGGGGCAGCTGCATTACCCAAAGTGCTCCTACTTCTCACAGTAATGAACAGTGGTGCATGGTTGAATTAAACAATGAGACACTGCAGCCTCATTGAGCACCAGTATTCAAGAACACTCACATTGCCTAAGAACAAGATGTTGTGAAATGTAGGAATTCATGGGTCAAGTAGTATGAAAAGGGTCCAATAGTGTCTGAGAAAAGTCTTACTGGAATGAGGGAGGTCTGGAGTCCCCAATGCCCCCAGTCCGCTCTGCTGGAGGGGGAGGCAGAGGAGGAGGTGGAGGGGAGGGCTGAGTTCGGATCTCCACTGGAGGAGGAGGTGCAGGTTCTGCTGCAGGAACATCTGAGGATACCAGCTGTAGTGAGAGAATGTGTGAGAGATAATCACTTACACATACACACACACCCTCACCAGCTAGAACATTAACACACTATGTGTTCTGACTCCTTTCTATCAGTCAGCATTCACTTTTTTTTTTAAACCACAGTAGCTTTTTTATGGGATCAGACCAGACAGGCTAGCCTTCACTCCCCACATGCATCAGTGAACCTTGGGTGTCCATAACCCTGTTGTCCATTCACCAGTTGTTCTTCCTTGTATCACTTTTGGTAGGTACCAACTACTACAAAACCTTGAACACTCGAACAAAAGACTTGTCGTTTTGGAGATGCACTGACTGACAAAAATCTTATGTGATAGCTAGATGACAATTTCAGCTTAATATTTATTTTTTTTAATAGAGTTGGGTTTCTTAACCCAACCTAAATGAACCCACCATATCTTCTGGTATACTTAGCCAAACCCATCTGACCCACTAATGGGTCGACTTGCGTTACTGTTGTCCTACAAATGTGTTGAAATGACTGCTGGCTTCTTTCTTACCTTCCTTATAGTATATCTTAAGTTTATACTTATGAACAAAAAGTGTTACCCTAATAGCATTATTATAAAGTAAAAAAAACACTACGACCATCAAAGTGAATATGCCCACAAAGTACATTATATAAAAAATGTGTCTGAAAAAAGATGTCTTGAATTACATGGGAAAATATCAGCTTTAACTGTCTAAATGAAGCTCAAGCTTACACCCTCATGGAAAAGTGAAAAACAGTACACACAATGCCGCAAGTAACAAATATCCAGTGACTAAATTACATAACCAACATATAAAGACAAATAAATCACAGTCTTTGTCAAGATTCAGAGAACAGGAAACCCCAATGACTACCTGAGGCTATTAACCCAATGTAAAACCGTACAGCTTTACTAACCACACTTGGTGTTTAAGCAATGTGATCAAATATCAATATTTACCCTACACTGTAACTTCCACACCACATGTCCTCTCAAATCAACTAGATCAAAGCTTATTAAATCAATCAGTTTTGACAGGTGGGAGACTGAAGCCCCTCACAAAGAAAAGGTGTATGGGAGAAAGCTCAATCTGTGCACCTGTCTTCCATCTCCTTTTCCAAGCCATAATGGATGCTACACTATTGTGCACTCTTCCTCCAGGGAGCTTGAGCCACCCTGGTGCTGGTATAACATTTCCATCCCAGTGGGTTTAGTTTTGTCCAAGCCTTTTGACTTAAGAACCTGCTTCTTAATGAGAGTTTGTATTCAAGGCTGGGTTTCACTCTTTGTGTCAAAGGGTGAGATACACACTTGGAGCTTTTTGAGACTAGAATAAGACACTAAGCAAATGTGGGTCAAACAGTGGGGCTGTGCTAAGGCTACAGTGTTCTGCTGGATGACATAAGCTTACTAAGAACTCATCAGATCTAAACCGATTAAAAAGAGTCTTCATGATGGTGTGCAGCTGTTTCAGGCATGATGTACTAATCAGAGCCCAACAGTTTAATGGTTGGGGAACAATATCGACCAAACACTTTCATCTGGAGATTGGGAATATGATCCCCAGTTATGCCACAGCTATACATGCACTACAGAGTCCTTGAGTGTACTTTCCTTGCTTTCTCTGGGTAGGCAAAATGGGCCTCCCTCTCCCACCATCACTTAGCTCAACACTAGCCAGCCAAGGTGTTCACTAGCTTACACAAAAGAATGAGCTTGTAGTTTTAGCTTCTAAGTGTGTTGAGCTGCCTAATAACATTGCATCAGTGGCAGTTTGAAAAGATGCAGTAATGCTTCATGTGTCTTGGAAGAAGCTAGTGCTAGCCTTTATCTTACCAGTGTTGGTGTTATTGTGTGATCGGGGAGTCTAAACGTGTGAAACTGAACAAAAGTAAGTTGAGGGGGAAAAAAAAAATCAGGATCACCCAAAATCATTTTATCATCAAGAACACACTGAAAATAAGTGGTCTGGTATATAAGGTTAATAAGGTTACCTCTCATTAAGGGGCAAAACTATTCCCTTTCTTAGGATCAAATAACTGCCAAGCTCACAACTGTCACACACTTCTACTACAGCAATACAGGCTGAACCGGTAAATCTGAACACAAAACACCAGTTGGTGTTGAATGCATCCAAACCTTTGGCGTGAGAATAACAGAACCAATACATACAGATGACCTTAACTGATGAAAACGACCAGAAACCAATAAAAATATTAAGATCCCCCCCAGTTGGAGATCTGCTTTGTACGCCAAGAACAACATATTTCTGAAGCACAAGCACTCATCAATACTGGATGCAGATTTGTAACATTTCTTTGAGTGACTGGTACCAATTCGCTGAACTGTGGGATTTATACCTCAATACCACTTTGATCCAGTATTCGAATAAAAGGATGTGTTCAATGTGGTCTTACACATTGTGCTTTTGCACCACTGAGAAATGAGATACCTGATGAAGACACTACAGAAAGACCACAGACGTCAAAGATTTACTGTTGAGAAGTTAGTAGAAGTTACTCTGCATCAAAGCTTACACATGGATTTTAGACTGGCACATGCTTATCGTAATAATTACCTCACGTATCACAGTTTACCATATCACTATATCACTAGGACACTGCAATAAAAGGAAAAAAGGTTTTGTTTTTTTATGTTTTGCTGGTCATTTTTAAACAGCACTAAACAAGCAATATTTACAATAAAATAATTATAAGAATAATTTTATAAACTGTCCACATAAAACTTCTCACTGGGCATCATGATCATACAGGAGTCTAGGCCTGAAGTTCAGAGTCCTGCCATAAAGCACTGAATTTGACTAAAAGCTGTTCCAACATAAAGCATGGAACACAATACTAACATGTTTACATTTTATCATCACTGTAAACATGCAAAACTTATAACAGCACTTCACACGGAAATGTACTTTATAAACAGCCTTTGTCAGAAAAGAAGTCAAAAAAGTTGGTTAAACAACACCGGTTTCTTAAGTAAATATGACTGGAATATTTTCACGTCCTTTACCTCATACAGACTATGTTTTGGGCCATAAACAGACTTGTATTTGTGAGAATGAGCATTAGTTCCTTTTGTTTTTACTATTTTGAAATATAAAGTCCTGTCTGCTCTTCATTTTAACATGCTGTGAGCTCTGCTCAAAGGAGGGATCAATCACATGATCAAAGTGTGAATGGGTATCATGAGCTTGTGGAAACACTGCATGTTTAAAATTGCACTGGCAAATATGAACAGTTATCAGAATTTGGGCCTTCTTAAGATGGCTATTGGTCACAATATTTTAATATCACTTCAAAAACTCTAGCAAACAACTTTAAAGCTCAACAGTAAAACTCCTCAATGAATAGCATTAAAAACTAGAATGAAAAGACAAGAAAGAGGAGAAAAAAGTACAAACCCAGGACACCACTCGTCCATTGAAGCAGGGCAGTTTGGCACTGTCGTCAGAAATCTCCTCCTTGACCACTCTGGAAAGACATGTACAATGATTAATCAGTCTGCACTCAGCCTCAGCTGCCAGACAACAGGACGTCATGTACCAACAAAATTACCCATTAGCAAACTGCAGTCCACCATTCCTGCTCCACCTAATTAACTGGGAATTTACTGCTATACTTTACTTCAGTACATGGTACTTTATAAAAAACAAAATCTACATAGAGAAATAAAACCTTTAAACTCTTTATACAGTTTAAGTATATACAAATTAGCAGTAAAGTTTTAAAATAAGCCTAACACACTTCACTGGTATTACTGTGTGTGAGTGGCTGTATGATGGTATTTTAGTTTTATTCAAACGTCTGTTTTGTTTAGTTATAGTAAAGGCCTGCATTAAGGAATTAAGCTCCTGTTATTTGTGCATCAACATTCTTCATCGTTGATAATTACAGATGTAATCATGTTATCAGTAAACAACACAATTGCACTCTAATTTTTTCAGTGAGCACTCCAATATCCAGATGTCTGCTCACGCACATGCCTCTACATTTCTGTTAAAAGGAGTTTTATTATTTCCTTTCAACAAGTCATATAACCTCCCAAGTGTTTTTCAAAATAGAAAACACAATTTCCCTTGTCTGTGGTGTCCAGGACCAATAAGACTTAAATTGATTCTGCACTGAAACCGCTGCACAACGTACCATGTGTTTAGCCTGTGACTCAAAAAAAAAAAAAAACTTGCATATTACCATAAAGGGTGTAACGACACACACATTTTAAGGTTCAGCATAACTGTTTGATTCTGAGGTCAAGATTAGATTTGGTTACTGGTTTTAAGGTCAGGATTCTATTTGGTTTTTCGATAACAAAATATGCAATAAAATCACAACACTTTTTTTTATAAAATTTATAAGTGACCTCAGAAAAAACCCCAGTCATTTCAGCATGGGAGAGTAAAACATTATCCCCACCCCTTCTCCGCCCACTTTATTAGGAGTGGATGTACCCAGGTGACTAGCTTTGATTAGTGACAATGTTTTCCTCAAAAGAAGGCTATGAACACCAGTAGAAGAGACATGCATCCGGAAATTCGACTATTTTCAAAAGCTTTATATACCATATTGATATCATATACGGATAATGGTGACAGTTCTGAATCAAAACTGAAACACACTGTGCAAGACAAACTTCATTGTAATCATGACAGCTGGACTTCTGAAACAAAAGGTTTATTACAGTAACAGCACACATGACGGACACATTGGGTAAAACTAGTTATTTAGACACAGCCAGTTTAGGAAATAAAAGACTGAACGATTGGCCCATGTGCTGAAAGAAGCTGTTGCTGAATGGAACTGATTAAAAAAAAATCTGAAGTTTAAAAATGTTCCCAGCTGAACTCTGATAGAAGACAAACCGTGACTCAGAAACCGAGCACCAAACTGAACTGTGAAAACGGTGAACTGCTACACTCTTTACTGACAAAAAACACGAATGTGTTATTCCTTTACACACAAGAAGTGAACAACACAAGTGTGACAATGGAATGAAGCATCTTTAAATGTAAAACATTTAACTGAAGAGTGAAGTTAACCATTCGGCCTGACGTCTCATTCCTCTCTGCACTACAGCCCAATTTACTACTAATGATTGTACACCAACAAACATGAGGCAACTGAGAACTATTTCACACACCGCTTTAAAATTCCTCCGACCTGCCCACATTACCTCTTAACCAGCTCTTTCGGAAATAATCTAACAAACCCCACTCACAAACCTGCTAATGACCCTCGTCTGGACCTGAGAAACGACCACTGAACCCTTAGGCAAACAGACAGAAGCACTTGAGTTAAAAAACCTACTTAATTGCACATATACACATTATGTCTGCTCTTAACTCATTGTTCACACAGTCAAAGAGTGGACAGTAAATGGAAGAGAAATGCATCAGCATTTGGTCATCTGACAAGAAAAATACACCAAATAATCTAACTTCAGATTTCTGCCCTGGACTCATGCATGCTGTATGTGAATCTAGATTAAGATGAAAGAGATAAGGTAGTGGAAAAAAGGCAGAAGAGCAGGAGAAATGTGGTATGAAAGATACTATCCAACATGCAGAGTGAAGAGAATGGGCAAAGGAAAACAAACACAGAATAGGATCATTTAAAGTACGTCTCGGGTTGAAAGCCTGTAGTCGTACAGTGGTTGGGAGTCTGTAGTCGTACAGTGGTTGGGGGGTCTGTAGTCGTACAGTGGTTGGGGGTCTGTAGTCGTCTGTAGTCGTACAGTGGTTGGGGGTCTGTAGTCGTCTGTAGTTGTACAGTGGTTGAGGGTCTGTAGTCGTACAGTGGTTGGGGGTCTGTAGTCGAACAGTGGTTGGGGGTCTGTAGTCGAACAGTGGTTGGGGGTCTGTAGTCGAACAGTGGTTGGGGGTCTGTAGTCATACGAAGTATAGTCTTCGTGACATTCATGGATGCGAAACTACAGATAATTGCAACACGTGCATTTAGAGTACACAAAACAGAAAAAAGCAGTGCAATCAAACCAAGCTTAATGTCAGGTATGATTAGACAAAATATTGAATATACTTGCTGTATTACGGCTTGTTCTACATTTGCTATAGTAAATTACTATACTGCGAACATTGAGTACAAATTGTCAACATTTGTAAGCAGCCAGTGTTCAAAACCTGTGTGTGAAAGTACCTGGTTTGAATAAATGGTTTTGTTCTATTTAACTTGGCTGTGATTTCACCGTTTTACATAAAAGTTTTTCCAGTTGCTCCAATAGAAACCAATAATGTTTTAACACTGACATGTGCTGCAGGGACTTAATGAACCATCATACTGGTGTGACGGTGTGCATCAAAGGGTAAAATCAATCATTTATCAAGAGCTTTAGAGGAAATACAAATATATATAGATATACATCATGTATCGCAATACAGTCAAAAAATGCTGTTAAGTACAGGACATATCACCCAGCCCTACAAAATACTATCTTTAACAATGCATAGAATTTTTATTTTATTCAACAAAATTAACCAGATCAGTAATGGTTTTTTTGTTATGGATCATGTAGTCTGTGTAAAGTACTGATGATCTTCAGGATATGATTAGTAAAGCACTCTGTGATGTAGTTTATCGTGATAATGACCACCATATCCAGCACTAATGCCAGGTTTGTAAGACATAAGTTAGTACAGAGTAACAGTAAGCATGCGTAAAGCTTAAGTGCAAATTTAAGTATCACCAATTGAAGTGAAATATTTGGAAAATGTTGTAATACTGAACTTCCTTAGTACCACTCACAACTATGGCCTGATCCTGCTCAAATCCAAGGCTACAGCATAGGGGGAATTACATTCAAAACAAGACAAGATGTGAATAGCAATTATCAGAAACCAACCCCCCGTGTCTTCGGCCCAAACTCTCTTGCGCTTTTCTCTAGCTCGCTCATGGTCTCTCTCTCTCTCTCTCCATGTTGATTCTGCCCAGACACCCAGCAAATGGCCTCTCTCCAGCCTTAATACACCCCCCACACCACACACACTCTCTCACATACACACCCCACTCCAACCCTTCCCTGCCACACACAGACAGGCTGACAGCTGGCTCCATGCGCAGCAAATCAAAACAGCAGCATCAGAGAGAACTTACTTCCCGCTCCCCTCCACCACCGTATCACCTTACAACCCGCCTATGCATTTCTGCACTTCAACAATAACACACGCATACATGCAACCAGGTCAACCACTACACATTTTACACACTTACTTACGGGTGAGCAATATGACAATGAACATGAATGTATAAATTCCGATGGCACATCTCTTTTTGAGAACATCTATGATCATCGGTACGTCAAGAACAATGACTAACTGTGTGTATCAAAGATGCAGACCCATTTCAGAGGGCCTGTAAATATAAGTTGACTTAATGTCAGCTCATTACAGCATTTTATAGCCTTTTTAATACATAGCACTACTGTCTTGCTGGAGTAGTCAGTTCATTTTAACTTGTTTGTAAATCTAATGTGAAAATGTCAAGTATTGTGATTATTTCACATTTATTCTCGCATGCATAACATTTGTGTTGAGGGTTCAGCTTTTCACGTATAATGTACAAAAAAAGTGTTAATGGAGTACAATGTTGCTTGTAAGCTTTAATAGGGGAATTTTCCCAGATGTCTGCATAGTCCAATCATTGAGACAGCCTTCCTTTATGTTTTTATCTAAAACAATAGGTCAAAAGTTGTGTTTGGGTACTCTCTGGCAGTACAGTGTACAGGCATATATGTAGTAATTTAATGTAATAGCTTTCTGCGACATTACACACTTCAGACATCTGATTCTTGACTTTGTCTACATGTTCATGTTTTAATCATTCAAACATCAGCAACATGAATCCAATGAATCTGCTGCGGTTTTGTGACCTCTGGCACTTTAATTCATAGTCCTCCAGTACACCAGCCTGTCCACAACATGTGGTCTCTTCAATGGGGGGGGGGAAACAGCCAGCATGGGCAGTAATCTAATTGTACCTTTAACAAATAAGTTCCTTGGGAGTGGGAGGTTAGATACGGACGGTTTTCCTCCTGCCAGAGATCCACTAGGTGTTTAGGATAAAGGACAGGGTCCAGGGAAAAAATGCATATCGAGGCAAGGATGTGGCATACATCCAGGAAAGGAATATTCACAAGATGACACATGAGAGGAACTGAGATTAGGAGACAATCTACGAGGTAAAGAGGCCTTTGTGAAGACACGGTTATAAACTAAATACGTCCATGTGGCTTCTTCGGGTTGGATTTTAGCAAAGAAACACGTACCAGATCTGTAAGCGCCACTTCGCTGGGCCGGATATTCAAATAAAGTAAATAGCCAATTAAAAAAAACATAAATATGTTTACCTAGCCTACTTAAAATCAATAGCAAAACTGTTCTGTTCCCATTTCTGCTCGTTTTTAGCTCTGTGGGGCAGTCCGAGCGTGAGGAGTGTGTAAATCCGATACCGCCGCTGCCTCGAACAATGCACTATAAACCTCGGTCCCCTCGCTGCTGTTAACCCGTTAAACTGTCAACCTCTTCGGGATAAACATTTTAAAAGTTAACCTATCATTTGTACAGTTCATGAGGAACAAAGGACAACTCCAAAACAACGATGTCAGCGAGGGGAGCAAACTTTCCCCCTCGCCTTTTCTGGCCATTTTGTGTCGGCTCTCCTCTCACACGGCCACATCGTTCGCATGGTAACCCGTTCCTGCGGAGACCCCCCCACACACACTCACCCAAAGTCCTGGTCCATAGACTTGAAGAAGAATTTGTAGTTTGGCTTGTTCAAGACTTGCTTGAAATCCAGCAAAGTGATTTTTTCCGCCGCTATGGGAATCTTCACCAGATACGGCGTCTCCTCTTCATCAATGTGATAAATTATTTTAGTTTCCGCCATTTTTCCCCCGACTACTTTTCTCCCCCCCCAGCTGCTCCACAAAACTATGGACGAGGTAGCTAAGTGGCTAACGTTAGCTAGCTACCGAGACAGGGAGGTGGAGGTGGTGGGAGGAGGTTGAGGAGGAGGGGGTCTAGGCGAGGCGAGTCACAGTCAAGCGAGTCTCTGCTAAAAGTTTTAACGAGTGAAAAAAAGCTTGTGTCCTAAAACGCGACCTCATCCGCTCCTTTAAACCCCGCACATCCCTCTCTCCTCCTCCCGGACGCCTTCCGATGAGTTCGCTACAAACACTGAAAGAAAAGCGACTACATTTACACGGCTGTGCTCTCCCGCGGGCACTTTTCTCTCCAACAACAACACAGCGGGATTTCAAAACTTTTCTCCAGTGCAGGCCAACGCGGCGCGTGACGTCACCAGCCCCCTCCCCGCTGCCCTTCCAGGGAGGGTCCACAGGAGCCGGAGAGAGGGCCGTTTACAGGCGAGGATGCCTTGTTCACCTTCTTCCTTGCAGCTTTGCTCGTCTTTGGCGACTCGTGATGAGCCAAACTCACCGACCTCTTTTTGCACTTTTCCCTCTTTTTTCCAGTGACGTTTTTGTGACATTTTAAAGGGGAAAGCAGCTATAGTGTTAATGTTTCAGAGAAACATTGCAACGCAGTCCTTACAGTACTTGATATATATATATATAGTTGACCCAGGAAGAATGTCCCTTGTGTTCATTTTTTGGCTATCCTGTACAGTACTCCAGCAGATTTAGTGCTTAGTGAATTTGGCAAATGTGTTTAACATCCGACTCAGTCCTTTAGGTATTAAGCATCTAAAGGCTGTAATGTTCCTGGCAAGACAGAGGCAAAGTTCCACATGAGCTGGAATTACTATCTACAAAAAACGACACTGAAAAACTCTTTGCTTGTAGGTCTCCACTTTTTACTTGGTTTTACTAAGTCTTAGTACAGCAAAGTTACCTGAGAGAAAAGGTAACACAGCTGCCAAACACAAGTCTAAGGTTTCAGTATCAGGTAATCTCTTGCCTACAGGATCTCTCATCATACTGTCCATTTGCATGTGCTTTAATACATTTCCAAACATTCTTCGGCATTTATTAAGTGCAAAATAAAAATCAAATCAAACAATTAGTAAAAATCTGTTGAACTCATAATGAACTGACACATGTACAAATAATTTACTTTTAATGTTTTGGCTGACCAAAACTAATGCCGTTCTGAGGCCCATTCTTGATCCCCTTTTTCTAAATTCAGAACAAAAATTCTCATTTTAAAACATTTACCTTGAAATTTTACACATTTGTTCCTAACCACATTCCCTATGATTAAGTGGAAAGATTTCCTAATATATTTCTCAGAGCTGATGGTGTATTATAACAGTGCATAATATGTTCTTGATTAAATGATAGAAACAATAAGATTTCAATTAACTGTAAAATCCTTTATCTCCAGTGTGATTTCAAAATTAAATAAATTTTTTAAAATTCTAACACCATTCAAAGATTTCTGTTTTAAAAATATGCCAAGATATTAACAAAAAATAATTTTACAACATTTTCAATATAAAAATATTTGTAAGAATATCAGCAATTAACTGGCCAGAGTTTGCTATGATATCTATACTGATAAGCCAAAACATGATGACCCTCTTTCTGTGTGCACGTGTGATGGGTTAAACACAGAGGTCACATTTCGTTGTGGTGCTTGAGTGTGTTCACAATGACAAACAGTCACTTTCATTTCACTTCGCTTCTAGTCGCTGATGACCAATTGTAAACAGCTCTGAGCCACTGAGATACAGACTCCTTAAGATCTCTGAGAGTGTGGTGTGGTGTCTGTGCCTAAGTCATTCGCAGTAGAGCCCTATAAATTTCAAGGTGGAGCCACCAATGACCGGGCTTTCTGTACCAACACATCCCATCAATGGTCTATGGTCAGCCAGTCCCATACTGTCAAATGCAGTGTGTTTTGACAATCTCACCCATAACCAGCCTTAAAAATGTCAGTGACTTCTGCCACAGCCAGACAGGATAGACCCAACACACTGATTTGAAGAACCAACTGTTTGCTTATTGTCTAATGTGTTCGACTCCTTGACATGTACAGTTGTAAGGAAAATGTTTTAGTTCATTTAGAAGTGGTCATAATATTTTGGTTAATTAGTCTATTGTTTAAAAAAATACCTGTCACCTGGAGTGTCTTGGTTAAATGGTTAAGACTGTAAAATGGCATCAAGGCAATGTAAAACTATTTTCTTAAAGAAATAAAAAAAAAAATTGTTTAATTTATTTTAACACTTTCAAGTCTTCATATAACTCAATGTATGTTCTTTCATTGAATGTTTCAGTATTATTCTAAATTGTTAAAAAATAAAATAGTAAAAATGAGAACCTGGTGCTGTAGCTCTACAAGGGCAGTGTTCTGCACTTTCACTTCTGTAGGAAGCACTACATAGCACTACATAGTTCTGACTTTTCCCTGCTGCAGTATCCATCATTTACCTCACTGTCTTATTTTTAAGGCCTTCACAAGTTGTCTTTGTGGCACTGGAGTAAAGAAAGCATTCATCTGTGTCCCTGTGGTTTTTCAGGATTGTAAGTAAAGAACACTGGATTGATATAAACCAGGAAAATATTCAATAAAATGCAGTAAAAACACGAATGTATAATTTATTAACTCTCTTGAACTTTATTTAAATGATAAAAGTTCAAAGAAAATATTTACAGTGTTTCACCGATTAACCTAACTTGCATTTTGTAAATATTAACAAATGTATAATTTGATGCCTGCAACACACTAAAAAAGACAGAGGGAAAAAAAAGCAGAAAGTATATAGAATGTATTCTGGATTTTAATCTATCATGATTGAAGGGTATCATGATTGGGTATAAAAGAAGCATTTACCAAAGGCTCAGTCTCTGCAAGCAAAGATGGGTGGTGGCTTACCGTTTTGTACAAAATTTAATGAGAGAATTGTCGGTCAGTTTCTGGAGAAACATCAGTCCCTGTCAGTCAAGGCTGGAAATCTTTGAGTCTTCAGAAAGCACTGCATAAGAAACTGTTGTCACTTAATACAGGCCACTGCTGCATCATAAAATGCCACCTGAAACTCTATTATACAAAGAGAAAGCAAACTTCAGTTCTATACAAAAACACTACTGACTTCTCCTGAACTGAGCATATCTCAGATGGACCAAAAGACAGTGGAAATGTGTGCTGTGGTCAGATGAGTCCACCTTTCAGCATGATTTCAGGAAAAACGTACTTTGATACGATAAATTAGACCATCCAGACTGTTATCAGCAATAGGTGCAAAAGCCAACATCTGCCATGGTGTGTGGGGTCTGCATCAGTGCCTACTGCATGAGTGTGAAGGTCCCATTGAGGCAGAAACATGTTTGAGGATTTTAGAAACACAGGGCAGTGGAGGCCTAGTGGTTAAGACCTTGCCTTTGTAAACTGAAAGCTGCAGGTTGGGCACCACTGAGGTACCTTGAGCAAGGTACCATCCCACTACACTGCTCCCCGGGCGCTGTTGATAGCTGTCCACAGAGGTCACATTTAGTTTGAGTGTGTTCACAATGACAAATAGTCACTTTCACATATTCTTCATTCAATTTGGCATCTTTTCCTGGGAAGTTCATGGTTAATTCAGTAAGACAATGCCAGGCCTCATTCTGCACATGCTTTATCAACGTGGCTTCGTAGATACAGAGTGTGCATAGTGTGTGTGCTTGACTGGCCTGCCAGTAGTCAAGATCTGCCTCCTATTGAAAATGTGTGGTGCTTCATGAACAGGAGAATCTGACAATGGCAAAGACTGTTGAGCAAGCAAGCAAGAATGAGCAAAAATTCCACTTATAGAACTGCAACAATTATTCTACTCAGTTCCCAAACAAGCAAACAGTGTAATTAAAAGGAAAGGGGATGTAACACAGTGATAAACATGCTTCTGACTCAACTTGTTCATTCAAAAAAAAAAATTCAAAAATTCAATTAAAGTTGATCAGTGAAAACACTGGAATTCTTTTCTTTAAACTTTTATCAGTTAAATAAAAGTTCAAGGGAGTAAACAAATCACACATTATTGTTTTTATTGCGTTTTAACTGAAAATGGTACTTGTAGTCTTGTCAGGGCCATACTGCACCTCAGCAGCAAGCGTTGGTGAAGAGAAAGCGCCAGTAAGTAATGTGATTGTTCCATAAAAATCCACTAGAGGGATCCCCTGCCATGCCTCAGTGAGTGCTCCATTGTTGTAATACACTTCAATAAGTGGAGATTTTTTGTTTAATAGCCCAGCAAAACAGAATGAAGAAAAACGACTGAAGAATACATGAACATTGCCCAGTTTATTCAGATGAAATAATATAAATTACATATAATAAGTGTTATTCCCCTATAGTCAACTGCATGATATGAGTAAAATACCATATTGTGATCATACTGCTTCATAAGGTGATAAAAATGTGCCTTCCAATATATTAAACACGCTGATGTAACCAGGTTAAAGACTGACTCACATGTTTTGACCAACATTATTTACCACTAATAGATTTACTGAATACCCTGATTCATCAGAACACACACAGAAACTGTGATATTGTTCAGAATGCTCACAGCACACAATGAAAATTCTTGTTATACTAATATTATTATTAAGATAATGGATATTGCCATTAATGAACAGCATATTGTGCAGCTCTACAATAAACATATAATCAAAAAGTTTCAAACAAGGTTACAAAATTTAATGTTGTATTGGTGTTAACGGTGAATGAAGAATCAGAAAAAATACATTAAATCTAATTGTCTCACAACTGTGGAGATATCAGTATTTCTGATACCAAATATTCTGTGTAACTGTTTGTAAAATTTAGGGAACTTGGATCTGTCTGAATTTTGAAAACATAGGCTAAAAAGTTAATTATATTTTAAATTTGTCCAAAGAAAGGATCATACACCATCATTTAAAAAAAAAA
>JBBPDA010000013.1:438493-455423 GCA_037974385.1 Arnoldichthys spilopterus
TTGGCATCAAAGCAACAGCAACAAATGACTAAATGTATGAACAACCCAGTTTCACAACAGGCATTGGTAGCAGCATTGGGGCTAAAAAAGTCTGATCAATGTATCCTTAAATATTTAATACATTTTTAACAAAAAAAAAGACTATTAAAGATGTTTTTAAAGGTCCCAAATTACACATATTCCTTCGGTTTAATTTATTCTATAATGCTGTGTTTAGCGCTGTCGCCTCACAGCGAGAAGGTCCTGGGTTCAATCCCTGTGTCGGCCACGGCTGCCTTTCTGTGCAGTGTTTGCAAGCTCTCCCCATGTTCGCGTGGGTTTCCTCCGGGTACTCCGGTTTCCTCCCACCGTCCAAAGGCTGCAGCAAGTGGATTGGATAGTCTAAAATTGCCCATAGGTGTAAGTGTGTATGAATGGTTGTCTGTCTGTGTGTTGCCTTGCGATAGGTTGGCCTCCTGTCCTGGGTGTACCCCACCATAGGCACACAGTCAGCTGGGATTGTCTCCAGCTTCCCCGCGACCCGGAAATGGAAGAAGCAGTTTAGAAAATGGATGTTTGTGTGGGTTTGTGTTAATCACAACAAGACCATTTTCCTAAATCTGTTAATTCCAGAAAATTAACAATAAGGGCAGTGGGGGCCTAGTGGTAAGAACATTGCCCTTGGGACGCAGGTTCCAAGTCCTGGCCTAGACACTACTGACGTACCTGTAAGCGAGGTACCGACCCGCTACACTGCTCCCTGGGCACTGTTGATAACTGCCTGCTGCTGCACGTGAGATGAATCAACAAATAGTCTTGTTCACTTCATTAAACTGGATGTTTTAGTTACTGTGCCTTTAATACTGATTATATATAATCAGATATATATATATATATATACCTCATAAAAATATGATTTGAAAATAAACTGTTTTAATGGAAGCTTAGTTTCCATATATGAACTATATGGATGAGGAGTAGGTTATTGTAGATTTTACTTTAACAAACATTTAAACCAGAAATATCAGCCCTTTAATATATTGAAAGATGAAAATATTGAATATCTCCATAACAATATTCAGCAGTTTATCTCAATACTTAATTCTGTACCATGCAGCCCTAGTATTTTGCCACCTAGACTGTTTTGTTTTGCTCTTTTTCTATTATGATGCCAAATAAAACCATCCACTGGTTTGTATACATTAATCAGATAATAAAGCTTACAATTAATGTATTATATGACACCAGTACTGGTACATATAGTACAGACAACACATCACCCAGCACAAGGAAGAAATCATAACAATGTATCATAATATCATACAGACATACAATAGCACGGAAAGTGATTTAGACTGACAATGAATGTACAGTGAAGCAGCTAGTCAAACAGAGGACATGTGGATGGGAATTTCATGTGCAAAGTTTGAGTAACAGAAGAGTTTTAAGAACTATGGGAAACTGTGGGGCAACTCAAGAGTGATGAGCAAGGGGCAGCTGGGGGGGGAGGTGTTACAGAAGCATAGAGACTACACTAGTAACAGCTGTATTACACACCCACACATTGACACTTGAAGAGTGAAAGAAAGCAAACACCTACGCACATCAACCTTCCAAGCCCAGACACCTCATTACCCTGGCATCCCTCTCTAGATCACTCCCACCCACTCTTCCCTCTCTCTTTTCCTCTGCCTGCTCCTCTTCCTCTCACTTTATACCACTCTCTTTATATTCTCTGCTCCTCCTTCTTTCAACCCTCTTTCTACCTCCCCATCCCTCCCTCCATCTTTGTAGCCACAGAGAGCCAGTCTGAAGTCTAGGCTGGGAAAATCCCCACAATTGTTCTGATCATCGTTCATTCCACAGAGAAAAGAAATAAATACAGTTCAGTTTAGACCATTTCCTCAAATACAGCCAAACATGACATACCCTCTCTCTCTCACCATCTGCCTGTCTCACACCCAGTCCATCTCTCTCCATCTTTCACTAAATCTACCTCATATGTGGTGCCATATATTTCTTTCTCACCATCTTTCTATATTTCTCTCTTTCTCTCTCTCACTTACACACACACACACACACATTCTCTCTTTCTCTCTCTCTCGCTCTCTCATCCAACCTGAAATAGAAGAAGGCACCCTTCCAACTCTTCTAGCCCAAAAATCTATTTTTATCTGTTCTCTCCTGTTACATTCACATTTAAGGAGTTATTTTATAGAAAAATAAGCCATAAAGAAAGAAAGAGAACATAGGAGATTTCAAGTTTGGTGTTGCTGAAATGCACACACATGCTCACACACACACACACACACACAAACAGACACACATGCACGCTATACATATAATACACACACTACCACAAGTCAAAGACAGGAACTGTGAACAAAAGGGTCATTTATTACGTGCAAAAAAGAGGCGGAGTGAGGAGGCTCGGGGTTGTGCCCACTTTGGGCCAATGCTGGGTTGGCCCCCTTTCAACATTCACAGCCAGTGCGCTACATTCTCTCCACAGCCATGCTGTCGACTTAATGCGAAAAGCTCATGCACTTGCTCACTGCTGCGAAAGCCAGCCCAAATGCTCTCAAAAGACCCTAGGCTGAAGTTGCCTTTTTAAGCTGAACAAGGATCAGCTTCCCTAACCCAAACCCTGCCCTTAAAAATCCTAAAAGAAACATTTACAAAACGCAAAAATCTCCCACAAGCATTTCCATGATCTACTTCTAATCTGTTTAAAAGAAAGACTACAGAGTAGCAGCATACACACAAACCTGTATAATAAAATGTAATAAAACATTTGACATGGAATCCAATAAATACACACACTCTGAAATGAGTACTTCAAATCAGACAGTAAAATCAAACTCAAATAACTCAAATGGCTTAAAAACAACAAAAGCCCTTTTATTTAATGACTGAAATAAAGAACTCAAACTTCAGAGCTGCAAAAGGCAGCGATGAAATACAAAACATTAACTATGTAATTTGTATTAGAGAACTTTCCAAGCCCTCCTAATCAGTATTGTTGGAAGTGTAATGTATACAAGTGTCATATGTACTTAGTGATCCCAGGCGGGTATAAATAAATAGTAGAAGTACACTAGTGCCTCATAAAGTGTCATTAAGCAATAAGCTATTTAAATCTAATAATACAAGCACTGAAAAACATGAGCAATGGGACTACAAACCACATTCACAGAAAAAGAAGGATGTATTGTAAAATGCAGTTAAATGCAGATAAAAAAGATTTTTAAATCTGTGATTTATTCATTCTCTTGAACCTTTATTTAACTGTCAAAAGAACAACAATTTTCAAAAAATGCAGTTTATGATTATGAACACATTTTATTAAATCTATAGAATTCATACTTTTATGCCAGTATAACTCTTGCAATTTTACCAGATTTTTCTCCAGTGTGGGAGCTGTTATATGACTTTTCTTTATGATATGCCATATATTTTCAATGGTAGACATACCTGGTCTGCTAGACGGACAGCCAAGCACACACTATGTGTTTATTAACCCATTCTGTTAAAGTAAATGCAGAATAAGGCCGGGGATCTTGCTGAAACAACAATGGACTTCTTGTGAAAAGAAGCTGAAATGTGGACACTGAAATTTGACCACAGCTTACATTTTTAATCTTTCATCTGAGCTCCAGCACTGCGAAGTCAGCGATGTTTATGTATAGAACTGACGTATGGCTTAGTCTTTGTCTAGTAGAGTTTTAGGCTGCATTCATGGCTTTATTTATCACAGCAGCATGACGGTTTCTTATATTATGCCTTCAGAGGACTTCTAAATGGACTGAGATTTCTCTAGATTCCCTGAATCTTTTCACAAATATAACCTGTAAATTGTACAGAGACTTTATGTGGATGCTCCTTTTATACCCAATCATGATACCCTCATCTGCTTGTGAAATGTTTTAAAATGGTGTAATTTCAAAATTATATACATGTTTACTCTGATCTTTCCTCTGTTCCATTTCCCAACTTTTTCAGCTAAATAAACACGTGGAACATTTGTTTATTGCTAATTATACATAACACTTCAACCCTACTGTATTTTATTTTATGAGCCATGCTTGAAAAGACTGATTTTAACAAAGTAGTGTATTAACAGATTCATGAACTTGTATGACTAAGATCAGAACTGCTCTTACCTGTACCATCTTTGCTGTTGCTGCTGCTGCCTTGGTGTGATCGTAGCTCCTCTGACTTGTAGAAATCAATGCTAGCATAGGTGTTGAGGTTTGACGCATTGCTACTTGTGCCTCCTGTTCCTCCAGCACCTCCAGCAGCTCCACCACCCAAAACGCATGAGAAAAGTCTTGCTGCGGGTGTTTGGGAAGCAGCCTGCACATCTACACCAGGGTGTGGGCTCTCCTTGGTGGCTAAGTCCAAGTCTATGTAGTTGAGCCCCTGATCCACAGATGAAGCCTGGGTGGCAGGGAGGCTAGTTAGCCCAGGGTTGGCATACTGAGCTTGGATGTCTAATGAAGTGCCACTGCCCCATAGGATGCCATCTAAACCTAGTCGACGTGCCAAAGCCTGGGTGTGCTCACTTAACACCGAGATGGAGGAAGAGGAGCTTGCAGGGCATCCAGACATTGAGGAAGGGGCCAGAAATGTTTCAGAACAGTGGCGGCGGCGACCTTGAGGGTCTGCCCGGATTACTTTGGCACCATGATCTGGGTTGGGGCCTTTGGACAGTGGAAAGTCTAAGTTCAGACCCAGGCCCATGGTGGGAACAACAGGTTCAGTTCTTTCAGGCAAAGCTGATTTAGGTGGGGTAGAGTTTTTGGTGGTGCCTGAGCTTAGACCAAAGGCCATTTCTGTGTAGTCTGTGCACACTATTGGAGAGTCTCCGGACTCTGAGACTGAGACATGTCTGCTGTGTCCCAGTTCTGCCTCAGGTTCTTCTTCATTTTGAGGGGTTGATCTCCGTTCATCCCAAGACTTGGGTGCTGCTGCAGGTGGGGTTGGAGGAGTGGGAAAAGATGGAAAACCAAGTGGAGTGAGGGAAAGGGATGAGGATGAAGGGGAAGGAGAGGCCCCTAGCTCCATGTTGACATATTCAGAAGCAGTGGATGGGGGAATAGCAGCAGAAGAGCTGTGAGTTAGTGGTAAGAAGCCAGCAACACAAGATGTGGGCCTTGGCAAGGTTCGATGTGAGCTGGATGGAGCAGAACCACCTTGCCTCAGGCCTTTACATCCACTGAGTCCTCCTGTGATGCTTCTCTCACTCCTGAACTCAATGCTGACATATTCACCAGGACTTTTGGGCTCAGGTGGTAGTGGAGTCTCACGAACTCTGGGTAAAGTGTTGGCTTTTGAGACATCCACAAATAAACTGAGAGGCCTGTTTCTCTGCCCCTGTCCTTGTTTAGCCACCCCAGTTCCACGCTTTTGATGCAAGGCACCAGCATCCTTTATTCGAGCCCCTGGAGCTGTTCTTATTGTCTGGATGAGCTTCTCCTCACCCTCCCCCAAACTTTCACTGCTAGCTGAACTAGATGAATATGATGAGGATGAAAGAGACAGGTGCCGTCCCACTCCTGGTTCTTGACACTGGGAAGTGTGCCTACCATTGCTGAGACCTTGACCATCACGAATTCCACTATCATTGCCTAGGTGCTTTACTCTTCCTGGTCCATCATCAAAGTGCGCTGGGGTGTTGTGCTTATAAGACCGGGGTAGGGAGTAGTAAGAATATACCATTTTGGGAGGAGGTTGCTGAGGATGCTGGTCAAATGATGTGAGAGACTCATGAGGAGGTGGTGTGCTATTGGCAGAACGAGCACTGATTGGCGACATATTCATATAATCACTGCCAGTTCTGCTGTCTGCACTGTTGCTGCCAACCCAGGCTGCTGGAACCCCACGTTGGTCTGGGGAACAGCTGCTATTGGGCGACATTATCATATAGCCATCTGTGCCAGAAACAGGCAGATGTATTTGCTGAGGAAGCGAGATACTGTTGTTGGGAGTCATGGCCATGTAGTCATCAGCAGGTTTAGAATCAGAATCTGAAACTGCTACAGACAACGAGTGAGAGACAGACACTGGGGAAGCCGTTACCCCCGGCAGCATAGACATATACCCATTGTCGACCCCTCCATTACCACCCTTTGGAGCAGTTGATCCCACACTTCCTGCTTCACCCTTGGACTCTGCCGATACATCTATATATCCAGCCCCACCAGGCACTGTTTCTGATTCCTGACGAGCGCTGAAAGACTCACGGCTGGTGCTTCGTGACATAATGGCATAGTCGTCTTCCTCAACCTCCACGTCTCCTCCTCTACGATATGGTGCAAGTCTTTCCAGAGCCATTGGTGGCAGGGATGCCCTTTTACTCATAAGCCTACGTTCTGCTTCACATTCTCGGCTAGAAGAGCGTCGCAGCACTCTTCTGGTTGGAGGCAATGAGTTCTGTGTTGGCAGTGATTTGGATGCCCCTCTCTGTGCCATGAGGATGTAATTAGCTGCCTCATCCCCAAGAGACTGTCCACCTGAGCTACCTGAAGATCCTGCCTGGATGGTCTGAGTTAGCAGAGAGTGCTCTCCGGGACTTGAGCCATATTCATCTGAGGAACCATAGTCACTAAATGACCCAGAAACAGAGGGTTGGCGGAGAGGGATTCGACTGTATATGCCACCATCTCCCCCACCTCCAGTTGTCCCAGCACCCATTCCCCCAAACTCAGGCCCATGACCCGAGTTGGAAGGGGGGTTCTGAGCAGGTGATGGGGCAGCTGGAGTTGAGATGGACCTCATAAGTCCATGCTGAGCCTTAACAGGGGTTGGTGCACGCACAGAAGTAGACCTGAGGATGGGTGTGCTGGAGCAGGACCCATTGGTGGTGGGACTTGAACTGGAAACAACACCACCTGTCCCTGCATTTACTCCCTCCTCTACTTTTCCTCCATCACTGGATGTACGAGCTCTCGGAAAGCCATGGCGAGGCGTAGGGGATGCATTGTTGCTACTGCCACTCCCTCCTCCTCCAGCACCTCCTGGTGGCTCTGTGCGAGGTCGCCTGATAAATCCCACTTGGCTTGGTGGAGGGTTAGGGTGGTGACGGCGTGATGGAACACTGATTGGATTCGAGGCAGTAGCACCTCCCCCTCCCCCTGCTGTAGCAGACTGGGACTTACTCCGCTGACGAAACTCCTCACTAAGTGATTTCATTGCTTCAAGTAGAGTCTCATGCATGTTCTGTGCCACAACCGAATCTTCCACCTGCATCCAGAACTCTCCTGGGCCAGTCACTGCCGATCTGCCAACCTCTACAAAGAAGAAATTCTCAGAGTGTCCACAACGCCTCACATTCATCAGCTGTAGTACTACAGCTGCTGCATCTGAATTGAGCTTGACAAAGTTGACTGTTTTCTCCGTTAGGCATAGTCGGTAGATACCCACTAAGTTTTTGGCTTGGCCAAGTCCTTTGGGCCAAACCTTAACTTGCCAGACCTCCTTAAAGGCTGGCCCAGGGGATGGCACTCCATAGTCATCAGCATTACCATCACACAGTGCTTTACCTGCAGAAGACAGAGACAAAAGAATAGTTAAATATAAATATACTACACAGAAAATAAGTCATGTGCAGAAAAGTTGTAAAATGCAATAAAAAACAAGATTCTGTCATTTGCTGCTTCTCCTGAACCTCTGAAGTAAAGCTACAATGCCAAATTTGTATGTATTTTTTAAATATAAACAAGCTTAAAACTTTGTCTGCAACACAGTTAAAAAAATACCTTGACAAGTTTACCACTTTGCAACTTTGCAAGTGGAACTGGGACTAATGCACCTCCATACCAGTTTTAACAGGAAACTTTATCAGTAAATAAAAAAAAACAAACTTAAATACTTGCAGAAATATATTACAACCTAAACAAAATATACATAAAAAATACATTACACACAATTAGTATAAATAATATAAATATTAATAATGTTTTGTTCTTTAGTTTTCATAACTTCTTGTGTTAAAGAAGGAGTAGCACAATGGTGGACAAAGGCAGTTAATAATAGGTTTCACAAGGAAATGGGTCATAGCTAACATACCTGCAGATTTGAACTTAATTCAGGTAAGAGTAACACTGACCGTCAAAGGCAAACATGTCTCACAGTTGGCCCTGGTGTCCAAGTAGGTTAATTGCTTGACATTCGCTCACTATGGTCTGCAAGTGCATCACCAACAAGAGGACCTTTTAAACAGCCTGCCCCCTAAGAACATGACCTTCCCACTCACCTCTGCTACAGAAGGGCGTTAACAGGAGAGAGACAGCTTTATTGGATCACTACTTCTATGGCAGTTATGCAAGCCAGGCCTCTGATAAACTAGCTCTATGAAAAACTTGTGAGACAGCTGTTTCTTTAAGCATACACTACAAGCACTGACTGGCTCAACAACAAGGTACACCTCCATGTCCAAAAAGCTGACTCCTGCATGTTCCAATTCAGTGATTCCCTTCCACCCTCATTGTATTCTGAATATGCCCGCCTGCATGGAAAAGCTAGACTTTAAGAATGACCGCACAAAGAAGATTCTACAAGACTGTGGAAAAAAGCTAAAACTAAAAGTAAATTAAAGATCTTAGCTTAACTGATTTGCTTACTTGTGTCACAGCTTACCAGCAGGCCAGGCTTCTTTATTTTATATCCAGTTCCACTAAACACAAGCCCTACCCAGATTAATCAAGTCAATCCAATGGTTAAAACATGATTTATTAATTATATAAATGCAGAAAAAAATCTACCTTGGTAGCTGACCCACATTTTCACAGGCCTACTCAAAAATGTATTTCTGCCTCCACCATTGGGAACAAGAAGCAGAATTTTGAAGCTGTGCTGACTACAGTCACTAACTTGCTTTCTACCAAAGCTTTATGCACCTCCACTCCTAGACTACTCTTCACTTGTGTAAGCGTCCTGCTAAAGGTAAAGTGACTGTCAGCCCCAAAACATGTGTTTAATCAGTATGAGCAAAAAGCTTATACAATCTCTCTCTCCCTTTTTCTCGGTCACTCCCTCTCTGCATATGTTGACAAAATACTCTTTAGGAATTTTCTGTGTTCATCTAAACACACATAACAAAATCCTGAGATAACGTTTTCTATTAATCTGGAAATTTTCAACATTTGTGTGTAGCTTTCTTAAGACACTGTGATGCCAGTTACCTCCTGTTTATGAAGCGGCACATCATTAGTACCTATGTTTTTTCTGTGGTCTGCCACCAGCTTAGGTATTCATATAAACAAAACTTGTTTACATGTGAGGGCATGTGGTTGTGTGTTTTGCTTTATCATCTTCAATACCTTCACTTTACGATGTGACTAGGCTATTTGCCTTCGTAAGAAACTGTTAGTGAGAGTCTATTGTGCGCTTCTTGTTTACATAATCATATGAATTATACATCATGATTCAGTTTCAGTGAGCTTGTGTGGTTGTTTCACTTCTTCTTCCTATATAGTCTCACTGGGATTTGCATGAAAAAGAGAGAGGGAGAGAAAGAGAGAGAGAAACATTCAGAGGGTACACTTAGAGTGGCTTTGTCTAACATAAACTGCACTTGATTTACTTTGCAAAGGCGTGTGAGAGTGTGTGTTTGAACATTCTGTAACTGTTTGTATTTTGGCCCATGAAAACATTATGCAGAAACACAGCATATTCCTGTGTCTGTTACTTGTGTTCTGATACCTCATGATGCGTCCAGCGCAAAAGGGAGAGTGAGACAATCACAACCATATGGAGCAAGGCATACGGCGGCACACGCTCACAAGGACACCCTGCTCTCTGCTCTGACTCACCCTTCCGCCATCGTTTCCAGAACATTGCAATTGCACTGGAAATGGCAAACCTGCAATGGGTGTGTTCTGTTTTGTGTTGTGTTCTATTTATTTATTTTCTAAATTAAGGAGCAAGGTGGTTTGTAAAACATATAGTGCATGTGTAGTGGCATTTTGCTGGCATGTCTGTCCCCTTAGAGGGATAGGTCAAGACAATTAGAATTTTTTTTGTTTTTGTCCTATGATGAAATGTTTCCGGACTGATAGGAGTGGTCACTTCCAAGTTGACAAAGCCCCCTCCACAGGGGTCACTGATTGGTTTGATGAAATTATGTAAATGATATGCAATGGGCCTCGCAGTGGGATAACTAAGGGTTTTTTTTGGACCGATGTAATAGAGAGCGATATCCACCACTATCATCCACACGTAAACTAAGGGGACCTCTTTTGGAAGAATGGTGTATTGAAGCTGTTCTGGTGGCTCATTTATGGCCTTTCGCTTTTAGTTTATGTATATGTTTGTGTGTTTGTGTGCATGTGTCTATGCATTTGTATCTCTGTGGTGTTTGCATGCTCCTGGATGAAGCAAGTAGCCAGGCTGAGATGCATCACAGAAACTAAACATGACTATTTAATAGCTGTTTGTGAGCCTCTCTCTCTCTCCCTCTCTCTTTCTCTTTTTCTCTCTCTTTCTCTCTTTCTCTCTCCACCACTTATTCCCTTTACTAAACTGCACTGAGACATATACTGAAGTACACTCGATTACATGCATTTCTAGAAGACAGGAAATGATAGAGGTAAAGTAACAATGAGTAATAGGTGAGAAAGGAGAGGATAGAGAAAAGGAGAGATTGAGAAAGAGAGGGGGAGAGTAAGGGAGGGAGAGAGAGAGGGAGAGAGAGAAAAGGTTTTGGTAAATAATGGACAGCTCCAAGTTAAACCACAGCTCTGAGTGGACCTCACACAAACACACTCGTCCTCTGTGTTATCCTGAAGGAGCGCTTTGACAGTCTGTGCAGTGTTTACTTAATGAATGCTTACTTCAGATCCATTTTGCATAAGCACACACCACTTCAGGCTGGCAATGCTCCTTCTCAGTGCCTTTGATCTAAGAACACGACGTGCCACAAGTCCCTACCGTACACAACACCACCGCAGTGAAAGATTAGACAGACTGCATGCTAGTTTAGAAACAGTTGGCCTGGAGCTAATTCTAACCTTAGCTGTAGCTCTAGAAAAAAAAACTCACAGCAAGACTACAGATCTTTAATTTGAATGACTGTTTAGAATTATATGAAGTAGATCACAATATTATTTAGCAGATTACTGGAATATAAACAAACACATTTATTTAATAAATGAATAAATAAGTTTTCTGTCATTGTACATGCACATGAAGATGGGGGAGAGGGAAGGCATCCACACAGACAGAGTGAGGTCAACTGTACTCTTGGACTCCAAGCTACTAATTGTGTTCCTATTGATACACCCAGTGCCACTCAGGAGCCCTGCCTTTAGAGCTTTGACCTGTTTTACACATTAATCACATGCTTTAACAATGCAATACATCAAATCAGCAATCTAGATTTTAGTGCATCATTTTTCAAGCATGTTTATTGGCTGGTGTATGCCAAAAAAATTGTACAAAAATCTGATCTGAGTAATAAAAATTGTCTGATGCATAGTAGTATTCAAGTATTTTAGTTAATACATAAAGGTACTGAGTCCCTTACCCAGCTACAACAAGGTATTTTCTATGGATTATCTTTTTCAACTCAAAAATTCGATACTGGTGTGCCCCTAATCTAAAGCGTTTTAAAAAGAATGAAAAAATACACCATCATGGTGACTGCATGACAAAGTCTGCAATTCACATCTCAGAGTAGCCATAAAAGCTATGATGAAGACTTCAACTAAATACTATCATGAAGTCCCCATAAAAGCTAGCTAATAGATACACTCACACACAAATTGCTGTTTTCCACAAACTCTGACGCCAAAAGGATGACTACTGACACATGAAAATGATATGTGGTCGTGTTCATGTAATGCAACAACAACAGCTAAGCCAACCAAATGTAACTGTTAAACTATACAGTAATAAGGAGTGCACTTTCATTGAGCTCAGGTTAGGAAAGGTCAAGCACCGTGTAGAGTAAAGCTATAATTAGCACAGCTATAAGGCATCACTTATGTGCTGTTAAAGAAACTCACTCATATACATACCACACATACACAAGAAGCAAACAAACAACACTGGTTCATACTGGTTTATTTTTATCCAATTATTCTGACCTTGATTTCCACTTGAGTCTGCATTGCGGTAGTAATCTACCTCCACCACTGTATCAGATTAAATATGTGATCAGCACTTGGCCTGAACTACTTCCTTATGCCTTAATGGTATTCTGCACACTTAAAGACATACACACAAGTTTGTTTTTATATAATGTAAGAATGCCATACGTATTAGAAATATGTAAAAACCTATGTGTGTGTGTATATATATATATATATACATATATATATATAATATCAATATACATATACATACATACAAACATACATACACACACACACAGATATAATATGACTACTCTAAGCCTAATCCTAACCCTAACTTTAATCCCATTAACCGCGTTGTAGGGAGGTTAACCCTTTCAGTTTTAAATCATGACACTTTTAAAACAGCCTATTTTGCTGGTCCTATTATTAATGTTTTTCCACAAAGTGAGGAGATTTTTATTCTAGAAATATATGAAAACAAAAACATACAGAGAGAGAGAGAGAGAGAGAGAGAGAGAGAGAGAGAGAGAGAGCTAGACTACCACATACCACACACTGTTATCGTTGCAGACCCTTTTTATTGAGGCTGTAAAAGTCTGTTTGCTCTAATCACCTGATGAACTACATCTCTCTGCTGTCAGCTGCCATGATATCGACAGGACGGCCCATTAGCCACACTGACTGATTGGTATTCTATGCGCACACACACATGCACACTCACAGAAAATAGGTCACAAACAGCAGTGCAGTAGGGTTTGGCTTAGTCAGTGCAAGATGCATGGCCTCAATAGTAATACACATCTGAGGGACTTTATTACCTTATCCGAGTTCGTAGCTACCTTTAAGCAGCCAACTTTGCTTAGACAGACTCAAACTTTAAGTCAGCTCTATTTAATCCTGAAACAAATCAACCCTTAGACGTAACATGTGTTATTTGTTATAACAAAACTATTGTGTAAATCAATATGAATAATTTCTCAGATGCAGCTCATTAAAACAAGTGGAGAAATTTCTTTACAGAAGATTTAAAAATGTTTCAACATCTTTCAATAGATGTAACTTTTGTAAGTAGAAGAGAGATGTTATCTTACGATTTGCATTTGCTGAACTACTTTCTGTGTGTACATATTACTTGACTGTAGGGTAAAAGACATGCAGACTGCTGATACAAATTGTAAATCAAATGTAAATGTAATTAACTACTAACTCACTGTAGTAGATATGTAATTACTCTATTTACATGTGAATTGTACAGCAAAGCTACTGTACATTTAAACTACAAAACCAGCTGGACAGTATAAGAAACAGGGTTTAAGCTAATGTATGTCATCAAACTGGGTTTGAGACTTTTGGGGGGAACAGGCGGGGGGCGGCAGCAGTGTTTGAGGCTGCGTGTGTTACCATACACCAGCACGGGGAGCCAAAGAGGATCAGGGAGTGGGGGGGAGGGGTGTGGGGGAGAAAGGCACAGTTACATAAGAGCTGTTTTGAAAGTGCGGAGACGACGGCGCAATAACAGTCTAAAAAAATCAATCCACTGACGGAGGAAATGATCCCTGAATAAGACCACAAAGAAGCTCAATTAATAAACTGTAACTCTCTGACCTGACTGACACACATGCACTGCATAGCACAGTCATAATCAATGATCAGTGAAAGGCTCGATGGTTTTCTCTTCATAGAGAAGAGTGATATATGTCTAAGTGAGGAAGTGTTTCCCAGTGAGGACAAATCGCTACACTGAGGGCCAAAGTCCAGTTCACAATGTTTTCATCTTTCAGCTCCTTCTAAAAGACTAAGAAGAGTGAGTGGCAAAAAGAAAAAAAACAGCTGTGTGTGTATATGTTACAGAGGGGGAGAAGAAAAAAAGTAGTTGCAGAGGAAGAGTCTAAGAGAAATGAAGAAAGAGGAAGAAACTGAGAGAGAGGCCAGAGAAGAGAAAAACGGGAAAACAGAGAGACAGTGGGAAAGAATGAGGGGGGACATGACAAAAAAAGAAACAGAAAAAGAGAGGTTGACAAAGAGAAGGGAGAGAGAAAAAGAGAGAAACAGAGAGAGAGACGGTCATGAGTGATGTATTTAAAAGATTTGTTTTGTGTTTTACTATATTTTATCTTCAGATTACTTTATTACTATTTCTTACTATAAATATTATTATCATTATTATTACAACTCTATTATCTATATTAGTTTCATATACCATGTTCAGGTTTAATGTTAATGTGATTTATCAACACTGTTCTTGACAAGATTGTGCCAATAAAGCTACTTTAATTTGGAATCTGAATATGAGAGAGGGAGGGAGGGAGGGAGAGAGAGAGGGAGGGAGAGAAGGAGAGAGAGAGGGAGGGAGAAGGAGAGAGAGAGAGAGAGAGAGAGAGAGAGAAAGAGAGAGAGAGAGGGAGAGAGAGGGAGGGGGGGGGAGGGGAGAGAGAGAGCGAGAGAGAGAGAGAGAGAGAGAGAGAAGGAGTGTGTGTGTTCCTTCCAGAGTAAATAAAACCTAGGGTCTCCAAGTCTCCCCTCAGCTGCCAAGTGTCCCTGTCTGTCTCTCTTTCTCACTCTCTCAGACACACACCACACACTCAACCTCTAAATGAGGTTCATTTCACACATGTGTTTTGGGTTATCACAGCGCACACACACACATGCACAGAAGCTGTCACTGCCATATCATCCTGATGCTCGCTGGCCAGAATGATCATGAACTTCAGTCTGTCTTTAATTTTCCATTTAGCATGTCCCGAGAAGACATCAACTCCTTGTGGTCATTCTTTTATGTGATTTTTGCTGAGGTTGATGGCTGCAATGACAGTAGGATCAGAGAGAGAGAGAGGGGGATCTGCTGTTCACCACTGACACTTGGCAGAGAAAGCTCAATTCACTCACACACACTCTCACTTGTAAAGCCATGTTTGTAGGGAATTTCCATTGACTGGTGTAGTACTGCAGCTGAAGAATGCCCTGCTTATATCCACAGTTAGTCCTAATCATAGACTCTGTGTACTAAAGGAAATCTTTTGGCTCATTAAGTCTACAAGAATCAAATCTCTTTAAGGACAAGCCATATATCCCAAAATCATCAAACTGTTCATCCTGAGAACATTTGGTCAATACAAAGAGATAAAACAAGCACACACCCACACATACACCCACATACACCATTAGGCATACCCACAGCACCATATTGCCAATGTGACAGGGACAGTACACAGGGTTCTAAGTGGGCTACCACACCTTGTTCCTTAGGCTGACGTACCTGTTGGTTGAACAGTAATCAGCATCAAAATCTGTGAAAAACTCACATGATCAGCACTTCTTCTGTGACCATGACACTTCTACAATTCCTGTACACACATGTTTAATAGCATAAACAGGCCGATCTAAGGAAGTAGATCTAGCACATAAAACTTTGATATGCAATTACATAGTTGAGGGCAAAATGGCTTCCCTTTATTGAAGAAATCACACAGAATATTGATTTCTCTAGTGCTTTGTAATCTGCACACACACACACACACACACAAACAATTTTGTGTATTTACGTTTTTGCTTAAATTTGAGCTATGTATATATTACATTAGCTATTTTATGTAGTATTTTATGGTATTGAGAAAATCAATATCACACAGATATACCCTTGAACTGCACTAATGACACTTAAAACGTTTTGGTCGAACAATGCTGCTCCTGTGAATGATTATTACTTTGCACTCATGCAGCAGGTTCTTTTTCTCACTAAAAAAACTGGTTTGACTGGTAAATGCACCATTATAATAGCAATGTTAAATTGTTTCATGTTATTCCATTTATTTGTGAAAATAAACTACTTGTACAGTGTTACCCACTGACCCACGTCTTTAGTAATATTAATGAAAACGAGAATTTTATATGCTTTCTGTAATTTAATAATACTTGATGCATTACAGTAGCCAGGCCAATGAGCATGTTATGGTGACAAAAAGTTATATGGGTTCCTCAAATTATCAGAGAAATTGTGTTTTCACATTGTCAGTGTGAATTCTACAATAACTATGCATACCAGACAACCTACACACCATTAACTTCGATTATGATTTGCCAAAAATATTACTGCCTTTACTAAATCCGATGCGGAGGTCACGTGTTTCTGCCTACTGTGTAGCTCCACACCTCACATTGGCTGCAGCCAGACATTTCTCATAAATGTTTAGCCTTTAAGTTTAAGATGGTTTAGATGATAATAGTTAGATGATCATAACAGAGCCCCTAGCATTTGTAAGCAACAATACCTATGTAGCTTTAGTACTAAAGCACTAAATATGCAAAATTTGGACTCCAAACACTGGCTGATCTATTACATCATAAATTAGGACTGTGCAAATTTAATTTTTTGCCAAATAATTCCTGAAATTCCAAACAAGGGGGCAAGGGTTCAACACCATGGGTTTTTTTTAAATCCTGGTCTAGTCTTACTCAAACCCTTAATATCCCGATAGAGCTCTGAGAAATTTAAACACACACACATACACACATGACATGCACACACATGACCTCCAATGAAAAAACCCTCTCACAAAAAAAAAAAAAAATACTTGCCATGCAGAACATGTGATGAGTGTGAGGCTGAAAACACGCTTTTCATCCTCTTTACATGCAGCTGCCTCTAAGACAGCATTGTTAACATCCAGGCAGGAGTTTCAAAACCTATGTGCATAAAGAGGAAGTTTAAAGGGGGCTCAAACTTTGTTGTTTCTTTGTGAATATGTGCCGATCAGCCATAACATTAAAACCACCGACAGGTGAAGGGAATGACATTCTCATTACAATGGCAATGGGTGGGATCAGACAGCAAGCGAACATTCAGTTCCTGAACTTGATAGCAGAAAAAAAGT
>JBBPDA010000013.1:458213-470367 GCA_037974385.1 Arnoldichthys spilopterus
GTGTGTGTGTGTGTGTGTGTGTGTGTGTGTGTGTGTGTGTGTGTGTGTATGTATGTATGTATGTATGTATGTATGTAACTGGTTAAATAGTTATTAGGAAACTAGTTACTAACCACTACTGGCAATTGCCCAGCAACTAAAATGCTGATCCAACAGCTTTAGTTAGTACTACATGCACATGTTTCTCTGCCTGGTCACAAACACACCGCAACTTGCAGCACAGCCCTCCGGCATACAGTCGCCACCCTCGCGTATGTGTAAAATGGCATTTCAGCAAGCTGTGAGCAGTAAAAAGTTAAAGCTGCAGTCATGACGTGCCACGTTAACGCTGGTCTGAACGAGTGGAGGTCCATGTGCACGCGCAGAAACACACGGCCAATGCAGAGCATGCATGCCTGTTTGTGTACGACTGTGTTTACGTGTGTGTGTGTGTGTGTGCGTGCGTGTGTTTACGCGCATGTGTGTTTGCTAAAATCAGACGGGACTCACTTTTGCACTGGAGCTCCACCATCGTCTGGTACCACTCGTCCTGGTCGGCCTCGTTCTCTGCGGCCACGGCGAAGCTCTCGGCCCGCGTGTATAGCACGATCATGTGCTTGTTCTTGGCGTCGGCGCGCTTGTTGATGTTGAAGCACGTCTCAAGCGCCACGGCCCGCTTGGGCACGGGCGTTTTGCCGCGGAATTTCTTCTCGCTCTCGTAGTACTCGAGGCGCGCGGGGCCGCGCTCCGACGCCGCGCGCAACACGAAGTAGCGCCGGTGCATTGACTTGTGTTTGCGGAGGTAGCCGCTTTTTCGCACGTCCTCGCAGGGGCTCGGAGCCTCGCAGCCCTGCGACGACTCCATGCTCTTCGGCTTAAAGTTGTAGCTAGACTACGAGAGCGAACGAGCCGGGCTCTCGCGGTGCCCTCTCTCTCTCTCTCCCTCCCTCCCTCCCTTCCGTCAGAAAAGTCGCTCGTGTAAACGGGAGAGAGAGGGGGGCGCAGTTATTTTGCTCACTCTTGCCCCCCAAAAAATAACGTCATCAGCTTGAAACGGTGCCTGTCCCGAGCCAAATCGGCGGTGACCCTCTTCGCTCAGACGAGCACGCGAGGCGCCGTCCACGAACAAAACGGCATCCCAGTAGTGCAGCCTATGTGCAAAGACTTCAGTCTCATTACTGTACAGTAGGACGGAGCGTGGGACTGCTCTCCGCCTCTAAAGCCTTTAGCCTTGCCCACGGACGGTGCTACTGTGGGGGCCTGTCTGTCACTCGGCGCCCCTCTGTACTTACAGTGTGTGCACGAGAGACGAGGAAAGGGGAGGAGATGAGGTATAGAGAGAGGGAGCGAGGGAGGGGGGAGGTATAGAGCACGAGGCTGCCGAGCAGAATCAGATTTCATTCACTGCTGCACTGTCCCCGCACTACTGACTCTAAAGCAAACTTTGTTTATACTATTCGCACTTTTCGCGCGTTGGTTTAACTCTAATCCTGGCTGAGATGACAGGGTCACAGCCGCTGAATTCACTCCCGTTTACCGCCAAATGCAGGCGTTCAAATGTTTACAATGGACATCAAAGGGATGGTCTCACAGTAACGGAGTATTATCAGTTGTGGTTGCGCAGCCGCGAAGCATTATGATGTAAGTAGAGCGCTTTGTGTGTAAAAGCAGCAATATGGTTTTATACATCACGTTTAGAATGAGTTGGGACTACGGTTGACTGAGACTACAGCGCTGTTTCAACTTCGGTTCCCGTCCCATCGCTGCCTGCTTTTGCTTAGTCATTTTGCGCCATCTGCTGGAGCTCTCTAGCCGCTACAGCAATCCTTACTACTGGCTATTTGGGACAACCGCAGTCATCTCGAAATAATAATTAGACGGGGCCACAGAGAAGGTGAAAGTAATATCTTTCGTTTTAATTTCCAGTTTGAAGCCCTAAAGAAGTGCAAATACATTCATAATGCAACGATGATCTTTCACAGATAAAAAATATAAATGCCGATGCTATTTTAAAAATATATATTGCGTGAAATCCTGAAGCAGCAAATTCAAGGTGATCCTTGGTTGCCATAAAGTATAATACACCATTAGGTAAACACTGACGCGAACAAATATGAATAGCTTTTTTATGCACACAGATACTTCTCGTACAAGGACATTCTACACAAATTATGGTTTAAAAAAAAGAGGATGTGTTATGAAACCTGACATATTTGGTCCTGAATATTATAAACGTGAATAACACAAGTAACACTTTTTGCCATACATTCAACAGCTTCTCGCTCACAAAGCGCATGCAGTCTGACAATGCACATATAAATACCATAAAAAGGTGTTTAAAAATGAAAGGAAAAAAAAACACTGTTGAAATTAATACAAAAAGGCCTTGCATACATACACAAATACATGAGAAAGCCTAAAGCCTTTTTAACACTCTCCCATTGACATGCATTACACTGGAGAATCAAAGGCTATCAGATTGGAGCTCAGGAAAAATGCACAGCTCGTATTAAGAATATTTGAAGCTTAAGTTGCATACTGCCCTCTTTCATTCTATAAAGCCTGGAACTCGATACCTTAGTGTTTTTGCTGAAATGCAGCAGCTTGGCCACAGGCTAAAGACTAGAGACATTTTACTGAGAGGGCAGAAGCAGGAGGTCAAAGCAGCTGTGTGTATGTGTCTGTAATGGCCTTCTTGCTATTGCATCATGACATGGTTTATTATATGAAACACATCTGATGTATGGCAAGAACACACACCCACATACATTTAAACGTGCACACACACACGCACGCATGCGTGCACACACGCGCAAACGCACGCACGCACGCACACACACACACACACACACACACACACACACACACACACACACACACACACAAAGCTTTGATTTGTAACATGTGGTGCAAAAAGGTACACATATACACACACTCACACACACAAGCAGGAACATAAACAAAAGTAATACACTCTAATACACACACAGTAACCAACACTCAGAAAAAAATGGGCAGCCATGTGTATTTCCCCCCTAAGGAAGGGAATTCTCTGGAGGCATGGAAATGGCACCAGCTTTAAAGAGCTTTCTGTCTCTCTCTCTCTGTCATATGCACACATTCTCTCTCGCTCACTCGTGCAGTCTCTCGTGCTCTCTCTGGCCAAGGGGCACTGGGATCAGATGAAAGGGTTCAGTGACGCTCCTCTGGTGGGGTAAACATTCCCCTGAGAGGACAAATGGAGAGAACAGCAGTGAACTACACACTCAAACTTACTCATACATGCACATTTACAGAAAAGCACCCTCTTTATGACACTCACAAATGACCCACTCATGGAAATTTGCCTTTTGATATGCACAGCAAATCAATTCTGTACAGTATATCATATCCGAACTGACTTTTATTAAGTCTTGATACAGGGCTCAAAAGAGAGCTAAGTGAAAATGAATGCAATCATACGCCGGTCAGCCATAACATTAAAACCACTTTCTTAATATTGAGGTCCCCCTCTTGTGGCCAAGTCAGCTCTAACTTTGTTCTACAGTAGCTTTTCTATGGCTTTGAACCAGGTAAGTTCAGTGAGGCGTCACTGGTTTCCCTTCCTTGAGCCACTTCTTTAGGTATTGACCACTGCATACCAGAAACGCCCCACAACAACTGCCTTTTTGGAGATGCTCTGACCAAGTCATATAGCCATTACAGTTCAAATTGTTGTCTAACATATCCCACCCCTTGACAGGTGCTACTGTAATAAGATAATTAATGTTATTTACTTCAATTGTCAGTGGTTTCAATGTTGTTTCTGATATTCTATGCAGCAGAAAGGAGGACTACTCACAGTAAATGGGTTGACCGACATGGGTCGTTGGACTTTGGAGGTTGATTCTGGAGCAGAGAAGGAGGTGAAACCTACAAATGGAGCAAGATAACATCACACACACCTTCCAACATCACTGAGCAGTTTTAGTTGCCATTTCTAACAAGCACATCAGATACAGCCCTCATCCACCAAAGTTACTTTAGAAAGATTGAAAGTGGGTTTTATTATGGGAGAAAATTAGGCAAATGAGTACAAATGATGGGGTTACAAATTTGTAAACATTATAGTGTATATCCCTTTCCACTTTTACTGAAACAAGTGAATTAGCGATGGTTTAAATAGTTTGAATGCTTTTATTTAATCCATAAAAATGTATTTTAAAATTAATTTAATTAGCAAAGACATATAAAGTGAAAGGGTATTGTTAACATGAAAATGTAAACAATAATTAGAAAAAAACATATATAGTTAAATGCATCATAAATTCATGGCAGGTATACATAACATTTCACCTCAGAACACAAACTGCTCCACCTTCCACATGGCCACTGAAGCTAAAAGAGCAGAGATGTTCTCAGAAATCACATGTGTGGGAGCACTTAAAATTATCATACAGTAATAAAAATGTGCAACAACAGGATGATATACCAGACACAAAAAGTTTAAATAATCATACATAAGCACAATGATCCTCATTATTGATCCTGTTTCCATTCTACTATGCTTCCAACTCAGACTCCTCATGTAAGCACTTCAGGAAAGAATATTTTCCTTTTCTAACTGAACAGTTTTATAGCGCACAGAAGATGTATTTATTGCAACACAATCACAGGTTATTACAACTATGTAGCCTCCACACACAGTTATATTAGCTTTTCAAATACTTCACCAAAATCATCACACTGTAGTGATTTTAGTGGTCCACTTTCATAGATAACTGTTTGATATACACAGTCAGATACCACAAACGCAAGACTATTTGAGATATTGCTATTGATAATGCTGCAGTTTAAGTGCATGATGACTGTAGCGCAACTCGCTAACCATTGACCCAGCATTAGGAGATTCAGAGTTTGCTCCCTGGTGATTAAAAGCCTTTAGGCCTCCAGTTTGCATGATTCCTATTATTTTAGTACAAAGGCTAATGCAAATTAAGTGCATTAATTTTTTGCCAAAGCTATTGCTCTAAGAAAAGGCCTGTACTTACCGTTTGCTTCCTGGTTACTGGCTGGCTCGTGTGGAAAAGCATTTTGGGTGCCGGGAGCAGGGAAGGAAGCTGAGTGGGGGAAGACTGAGGGTGAGGGTGAGATGAGTGTACTGCAATCACCTGTCACACAAAGGATTTACAAGGTATTCAAACCAAACACCCCAATCACCGTGTGCATTTGACTTAAAATAATTAACATAAAAGGCTCCTAACTTGATTTCTTTCCTCTTTTTTGAAATAAAAAAGCTTGATATAGTGTATAAACATTATTAAAGTTTCAATATGTATGGAAATAAAACAGAATTAGATTTTTTTTAAATTTTGAATTCACTGTTTTTGTGGTGTCCAACATGTTTACATATATTCCTCTATTCAGTTTTAAGGCAAGTTACACTGTTTCAGCTTGTATTGTTTTTACTAAGGAACATCCAGAAAACAGAGCTTATATACATATATCACTCTTAAAGGAACAGTAACAAAAAGAGGCAGTTTGAATAAACATCCAGCAGAGTGTCTTTCTAAAGAAAGATGTTGCCAACAACAAGTGGTCTTAACTGCTATATTTTATCATTTTGTATATTTTGACCACTAGCTTGGCCACACACCACAGCACCCCTGAAACTTATGGATTTTACATGCCTTCCTGGGCCTCGGACCTCTGGCTTCCTGGATACTAGAGTTAAATGTATCAGATTTCTCAGCCTAGGAGTGCTAATCAGTGTAGCTCTCATATCATCATGACTAAGATTATTTGGAATAGTAGAATCTGATCTTGTATCAGTTCGGATCAGGAATGTGGGACTTTGAAGCTACACAAAGGCTGCTTATTTTCACAACATATATGAACACATGATGAATTCCTTCTGAGTCAAAGCGTCTTATTTCCTTTAAATCCGACACTTTCCCCAGCATTAAATCACAGAAAACCACTTGCTACAGCCAGGTGACATCACTGTTTGTGTTGGCACTGTGTACTGTGTACTGTGTAGTTTCTTGGTTAAGAGCATTTCTGGGAGAAAGCCCTCTTTTTTATTTAACAGGAACAAGCATTCTCAGAGATTTCACAAGTTAGGGCTAACATATCACATTATATGAGTTCTGTATCGAATTCATCTAAAAGATTTATACAGCTTCACAGTAAATCTGCTTGATTGTTAGTCAAATTAAGCCTGGGCTAAATGGGACAGTGAACATTTTGTATTTGATTTTCTTTCTACCCCATAATTGTCTCAGTCTTGGATTAAGCAAACAACCTCATGACACACAGCACACACAGTAGACATCGGTTTGTGTTTGTGCATGTGTATCTAGTGTGTATAATCAAGTGTAGCTCTGCATCAAACCACAGACATTAGCAGAATGAATCAAGACCATTATATGGCTTGGTTAAAACCTTTAATTATGTGGAGTCCAGGCCAAAGCTGGATAAAGCTCACCGGTGGCTGTGCTGTTAAAAGGGTTGCTGGGGGACAGAGCAGGCTGGGAACTACTGGCTGTAGAAGTGAATGGATTTGGGAAATCTAGAAGAGGGGAGGTTGAACAAAAACAAAGAGATTAATTCATGTGTTGAACAGTGGGGACAGTGCTTTGTTAATTAATTGTGATTTGAATATTAGACCTAATTTGACCTTATTACAGACTGTTTACAAACATGTTTTATCCCAAAAGGCCTTTTAAAAGAGTTGGGTCACAGAGAAAGATCTGAGTTTTTTCCATCACACTGCACAGAGATACCTAAAGTTCTGACGGTATGCTTTAAATTGTTTTTATTGTGTTAAATTAGATTTTAAATGTAAGGGTTGAATTATTTAAAAAATGAACTCATTTACTGTTTGCATTAACACTACGGGTGTAGTGATTTCAAAACATGTATGGAAAACAAGTTTTAAACAATTAATTAAAATTCTGTTATTAATACACCCCCTCAGCTTTTTCTGAATGTCTCTTATTTGCTGTCTGTCATGAAAAAAGATATCTGGGTACATACTAACAGAGTAAAGTGTATAAAGAATGAGTGGGGCTTAAGCTATGAACACTCCCATGCTCAAGAATCTGGCCTTTCTTTCTAAAGTCACAAGTCGTTGTTGAAAAGCTCTGTTAATTTATCTGAGCCAAACATATTTCTGCAGTTTATATTTAGAGCTCTTTAGTATCAACATATTTTAAACAACAATCATATTGAATCCTGACCTAAGAATTGTTGAATACTTTATTTCCCTGATTTAATTAATAAAAGAAAAAATATTGAAAAATAAGATGATTATTCAATGCAGTGGACCTTGGTTTAACCTCTGAAAAAAAACAGAAAAGAGGCTAGTAATATAGCATTAGTTCACACATTATTCACTCACTTGCAAATGTCTGTGGAACAGAAGTGACTTCTGGAACACCTGGGGAACTACCAAAGGAAAATGTTAATTAATGACCTTCACATAAGCTGGTTGAGTGCAAAACCAGCAACCCATTGTATCCATGGGTAAATAATGTTCAGACTGGTGTGCATAACCATCATCAACAATTATCTTTGGTCTAAGTAACTAAGCATTGTAACTGGTAATAACCTAGAGCGTCTTACCTTGCAGGTGTGGAACTAGAAGAGAGCCTGTTGCCAAATAGGGTGCTGTACTGTGGAGGGCCACCAGAGGGAGCTGTGGAGGAGGCTACACCAGCATACCAGTGTTTGGTTCATGTAGAATCTTTAGAAATTTGATCTTATAATATGAACTTTATTTTCATGAACACAATGCCATTACATTAAAAATCAGCTGTTTGTGATTTGACTAAACAGGTAAATGAAAACCATGCACTCAATCCACTCATTTTTACCTGTGGCAGGTGTGTTGTCAGCAAAGGCCTTGTCAAGCTGAGACACGGCAGCATACTTATCCTGAGAGACAGGGGATGGGTTGGGAGGGTTGTGGATACCGTGAGCAGGACCAAGACCCCCAAAATCCAAACTCAGAGATTTAGGAAAAGCCCTGAATGGAGCTCCACCTCCTGAGGATATAGTGCGACCTAAACCAGAGATGACATCATTTAGACTAGCTGATATAAACACAAATTTCATATATATATAAAACACACACACACACACACATTCTAAATCCCATTTCCCTGGTATGGAATTATGAATTATGCTTTTGAATGCATTTAAAGCATAAAGTATTATTGGGGCCACTTGTAAATGTATTGATAATTATCAAAAAAGACACTATAAATATTATAATTATTATATTATTATATCATTATAACTATCAATACATTTAGAAATCTAATTTACATCTAATTTAACTCCAGTGTTTATTATGAGGCCTTCCCTGAGGTTAGCTGAATGTCAATGACCTAAATTTTAAATTTCTGCCATCATTAATACCTTAACATTTGCTAAGGTTCCTATGGTACTCTTGCAGCCCACAATCCAGCTACAGCTCACACAAACATATTGTTTTTGCTTGTAGTCATGCTATGACAACATGCTGGCATGTGAAAAATTTAACAAATCATTAATCACAGGAAAATTCCTAAAAATCCAAACAGTTCTAGCCCAGCATTCTCTGGAACATTTTTGTCCTTCAGCAGAAGAGGTGTGCACATCAGTGACCAGCAAACAGCAGTACAGGGCCATGTCCTAAATATATCTGGGCTTTAAAGCTTTTTTTCCCTCTATTTTTCATTATCAGAGAACAGAGTGTCTCTCCTTGACCTGTTGACGCTCTGAGGCATAGCTTTGAAGTTTCAGGTTGGAAGCAGTGCAGAGCCAGATTCAATAGCATTCCATCATTGAGTGTGCCATGGCTGGCATTTAGATATTGATTCACATATCGCTAGCACTTCACACACTTGCCGCTTCTCTCCGTGGTCTGGGATGAACATGGGTACATTTCCACACTACACAGTGTCCTGTGACTAAGTGTGACAGTTAGCCAAGAAGAACTGCAGAACGATTTGAGGGCTGCAACCAGGCTAGTGACAAGCAAAGCCATGCTAAACCTTTCTAAAGCAAGCTGCGGGTACATGTATGTGACCAGCAATAATAAATACTTTTCTCTCTCATACACACAAATCTGCTTTTTTCCCCCAACCCCATAAGCTCTTCACAGCCTTGTGGTCAGGCAGATAACTGAAAAGGTAGTGCATGCACATGCATACAAGCTTTTAGTAGCTATGGCTTACCTAGTGTGAAGCTGTTTTTGAAAGTGCTACTTGCTAAGAGGAGTAAAATATGTGTAGACAGAAAGACACAAAGTGCTTAGACATTGCACATGTATTACAAGAACAGTTAAGCAAAACAATCAGATTTACACAATTTTCCCTTAATCCCTTTTTAGCTCAGTGCTAACTGGTGGTGTATAAGCATTGATCACTGTCAGTTAGCTTTGTGGTTCCACTATAAAATTAAAGAAGGAAAGATTGGACACCAATCTCTCACTAGGCATTTGTGGCCTAGTGGTTAGGACCTTTCCCTTGTGAACAGAGGGAGGCAGGTTCAAGTCCTGGCCAAGCTACCACTGAGGTACACTTGAGCAAGGTAGTGTCCTGCTACAGCAAGGTACTACAGCAAGATTAAAGAACAAATTTGGTACTTTACAGTCACACTGTGTATGTGTGCCAACCCACATAAAATCTGTCACTATAAACACACTTGCACTGGTCAGAACCTTTTGACGGGGATTTGCCCCCCCCCCCTTTAGTGATAAGCACAAGCATGCAAACATGCAGAGGGAAGGTTTTAGGTTTTCAAGCCCCTTTTCCCTTCAACAGCCATGGAGGGTTTTTTAATTTGTGTGTCTGTGTTTTTAAGCTTGTCTCTATGTCTCTACCCCCAATTTAAATGATTTTCCCACCCAACAGTCTGTATGTCTCAGAGAGCACACTTTGGAATTGTAAATATATTTTGTACACAACATTTCCGCACCTTTTTCTCTAAATGTACATGCTTAGCTCTGAGCACAAGCGATTTGAGAGCTAATAGACTTTGTAGATAATGTTCAGACTGCTGAAACATGAATTAATAATGACATGTGGATAAACTGTTTATCATTAAAATTAAAACGTAAATCACTAAATGGATTCACAGAGAACATAAATAGATCATTTTCACTGTGTTATCAGTTCCAGTTAAGTAATTGCTAAATTATGCTTTTAACTTTCTTGGTTCACATGACTGCTTGACTGCTTGTTTGCATGTCTATTAGAACCTGAAGGACGTGGAAGGGCAGGGAAAGAAGGAAGGCGACTCTGGGGGCCCATTGCAGGAGAAATTGTCCCTGGCCTCTGCCTTTCCATCCCACTTAACAAAGAATCTGATAGAGAGAGAGAGAGAACGAGAGAGAGAAAGAAAGAATAAATATAGTGAATAATCAAACTAAATTAAGACAGCATTTGTAGAACATTGAGACACAAAGACAAAACTCACATACAAAATTACAATGTACTAATGATGCATTACTGTACATTTCATGTAGATTTCAACAACATATTGCAAAACTGATTAGCATTTAGAATGTGAGATATATTTTAATAATGCCTTTAATAGGGGGGTCTCTGAAGCTCTGGGATCGAGTAGGCCGAGCTGTGAACACCTCTGTACGGACATCAGCTGGAGACACAGCTGGAGCTCTGTCCCATGATATCTGAGACTGGGACTGCAGAGGGATACGCACAGATTGGTGGCAAGTCTGTAAGTTAAAGCAATAATATAGCAAAGTTTGCTTGGTAGTATATGTTTGCTTTTTTATTTTTGCATTGAAGTTGTGACACACTGTATACTCTCCAGTAAACATTAGACAAAGTACATGTCTAAATCAAACACAGCCTCAAACCACATTAAGTTTTTTTATGTAATCACAAATAGATTAACTAGGTACACTGTTATCTATAAACAGAAAGAAATACAGATAAAATTTATCTTTAATGGTTTTAAGTCATGCAAAGAACAAACCCCATTTCCAGAAAAGTTGGGAAATAAAATCTGTTATTACTTCCCGTGTACACTTGTACAATAGCACACAGTTCCACTGTCTTTCGGTCCTTCTGAGATGTGCTTGGGCGAGTTGATGTATGGTTTCCTAAAACCATACCTTGCATAATACAATTTCAAGTTGCATTTCTTGATGCAGAAACAGATGGTGTTAAGTGACAATGGTTTTCTGAAATATTGTCGAGCCCAGATGACTATATTTGTCATAGTAGCATGACAGTGTCTTAGGCAGTGCTACCTGACAGCTAAAAGATCAAGCACATTCAACAGTGCTTTTCGACCTTGCCCTTTACGCAAGAATTATCTTAATAATTTCACGGTATTATGTACCATAGATGTTGAAAGACCTAAATTCTCTGTAATCTTGTGTCGAGAAATGTTCTTTTTGAACTGACTAACAATTCTCCCACAAATTTTGTTACAAAGTGGTAAGCCACCACTCATCCTTACATGCCAAGATGGATCCTTTCATAGACTCTTCTTTGATACCCAATCATGATACCTCATCTGCTACCAGTTAGTCTGCTTAATGTCTTTTAAACCGGTGTTACTTAAATATACTTTAACTTTGTCCCATTTTTTGTTGTGTGTTGCAGCCACCAAATTCCACATTTGTGTATATTTACAAAATGCAGTTAAGTTGGTCAGTAAAACTATTTAAAATTTTAAATTCTTTTGTCAGTTAAATAATGGTTCACGGGATATAACATCCCTTTTTTGATTTTTGTTTTTATTGCATTTTAGAAAAAACTGTTCAGGAAATTGGGTTTGTGCTTTTACCCACTTTTACATAAAATGGCCGGTGGTGCCGTATTTAAACAATACCATCAAAAACTGTTAATACAATGATTATTCCCGTGTTTCACATTACTACACTACACTGCACTATAACAGTTAAACAGTAATAATTATCTTCTGTTTGTCATTATACATACTGTTACTCGTTCTGATTTAATTTATTACAATAATAATAAATGTGAGCTGTAGTCCTAAAATTGAAAGATTCGATTTTTGGCTGAAGTATCCCTATAAACACACATACACACGTGGACAAAATTGTTGGTACCCTTCAGCCAATGAAAGAAAAGCTCACAATGGTCACAGAAATAACTTTAATCTGACAAAAGTAATAATAAATAAAAATTCTATTAAATTTAACCAATGA
>JBBPDA010000013.1:485263-517395 GCA_037974385.1 Arnoldichthys spilopterus
TCTGTGTGTGTGTGTCTCTCTCTCTGTCTGTGTGTGTGTGTCTCTCTCTCTGTCTGTGTGTGTGTGTCTCTCTCTCTGTCTGTGTGTGTGTGTCTCTCTCTCTCTCTCTCGCTGTCTGTGTGTGTGTCTCTCTCTCTCTCTCTCTGTGTGTGTGTCTCTCTCTCTCTCTCTCTCTCTCTGTGTGTGTGTCTCTCTCTCTCTCTCTCTCTCTCTCTCTGTCTGTGTGTGTCTCTCTCTCTCTCTGTCTGTGTGTGTGTCTCTCTCTCTGTGCCGGTCTCTGTGTCTGTCTGTCTCTGTATATGTGTCTCTCTCTTTGTCTCTGTATGTCTCTCTCTCTGTCTTTATGTCTCTGTCTCTCTCTCGCTCTGTCTCTCTCTCGCTCTCTCTCTCACTCTGTCTGCTTTGTTACTTATCTCTGTTCTCATGTACAGTAGTGTTAGGGTCTGTGTCTGCCCTACATTTTGACCCATGACAAACAGCCACCTTGTTCTTTATAGCTACACACTTGTATGGGCAGGAGATAATGAAATGATGGGGAAAGTGATTGGGGAAGATGTAAAAGTGGAAAGAGGCTTCTGGCATAAGCACAGTCCAGGCCTGAGTTTCTTTACACTGCTGCCTCCCATTGCTATGCAACAGTGGGGTGCAGGGGGGGGGTGAAGAAGAGTCAGGAAGTGAGGCGATACCAACATGATAAACATGAGACAGGAAGTGTGTGTTCAGGGGTGGATCGCTGCGGAAACTTTCTCGCAAGCACACACACATTCATAGAGACACACAAACCAACTGTCTTAGTTGCTTATAGTCCAAACTGAATAATTATCATGTTGAAGTTGTCCAATAGTTAGGTCATTTTACACTAATGACAGTGTATATTCTTTTTTTATTATAGATTTGCCTTGGGCCTCACCTCCCCTTTTTTCTACATGAAAGCTTATATATGTCTGCATACTGCAGTGACCAAAAAATGACCAAGCCTTTTTCTTCTCTTTTTCTTCTATCTCTGTTGGCTTCTCTCTTGTCTAAGTCTTTCTCTGCTCACTCTTTATCTGCCCAAAGAGCTAGCGGAAGCCACAAGCCTTGAACATCGTTCGTGCGTGTGTGTATGTGCGCATGCATCCCACTCTCAGAAACGCATGCTCAGGATTGTGACTCACTCACATACACAAAGTCTCCCCTAGAAACACAAACATGATGGTGATTCTTAATTTACCAAGTATATGTGCAGCGTATTGTGCAAGATTTTCGTGCCAAATTGAGTCTGAAGTGAGTGTATAAGTGTGAGTGCATGAGAACGGTCCAAGACAGCTCTGGCCATCACTTGTTCTTTATAAAATTTTTATTGACAGATTTGTCATTCTGAATAAACACATCCTTTTGACCAGCACTGCCTTAATCAGATGCTAGTCTTCAGAATATGCTTGAAATGATATTAGAAAGGGGAGTCCAGTTCTGGTCCAGGAGGGCCACAGATCAGCACAGCTTGGTGAATTCCGTGCTGTAACACATGTACTGCACCTGTTGACTAACTGCTTAATTGAGAAGGGAAATCACCAAACTGGCAAAACTACCTTTTATCAAGGCTTTTTGGACTGCATTTAGACCCCCTGGTCTAATAATAAAAATCTAAGCTCACTGTGATTGTCTGTCACCAGGGCAGCCATTGAGGACGTGGAGGGGGATGTGAATGAGTTGGAGACACGTCTTGAGAAGGTAAGAAAGACAGGATGAATCTATTATCTTTGCCAAAACATGCTGTCTTATTTAGCTTAATTTGACTGATTTAACAAATTTGTTGTTCTTTCCTCTTAAAAATACACCAAGGGGAATCTTTCAGAAAACTGTAAATGTTAACAAGACTAAAACCTCATTTAGCTTAGCATGTATTTATTTCTTTTACATTTACCTTTTGTATCAATTAGCTATGTTTTTTTGTGTTAGTTTTTTTTTACATTTTTCAATACTATTAAAACTAAATATTAGTATTGTTGTGTGACATGGATACTAGAATATTGGCCAGGACTATAACAAGTATCTGCTCTTTGCTATTCTTTTGTGAGAATTACATTACATTTATACTCAATATTTATGTTTACTATACTGCAGTCCCTATTTGTAGCTGTAATCACACTCACTTTGCGAGAAGTGCTAATCTTTCCTTTGTTCTTCTCGGATGGCTCTCAATGGGAGAGTGTACTGAAGAGAGGTAGTATTCAGTCTGTATTTGGAGGAACTTGAAAGAGGAATTATCAAGTCAATGGCTTTAAACCACTCTGGTCCAATTCCCCTTCAACAGTTTACCATATATTCTTAATTCTGACCTCAGTAAAGATAAACAGGATCTCTGAACTTCCTCCTTAGGATTCATGTAAAGGTACTATTGATGTCATATGTCTATAATAATACAACTGATTGCTAAGTTTGGGAATTTTTGGATATGTAAGTATTTGTTTCTCTGTTTGTGCAGGCATGTCTGTATGTAATATATTGTGTGTGTATGTATGTGTAGCTGGTGAAGCAGTGTAACTCCATGCTGGAGGCAGGCCGAGTATACTGCCAGAGCAGTAAGAACTTTGTGAATGGCCTCCGGGAGCTGGGACTTTACTGTTCCAAAGACAAGACTATGGGGGTGAGTTTTTAGCTAAAACGTTACTAATAAACAGTTGTTACTGATTACAGGTAAATGTATTATTAAGTATTGTTTAGTATTAGTATTATTATCAAAATATCATGTTGAAAAACTATCATTGCTATGGAGTTAAGAGAGAATGTTTCAAATGATGTTTGTTTACCATTACCATACCATTACCACAGTATTTATTTGGTGAATTTAACATATTGGAAAAACAGCATCAAATATAATATGTTATAACTATTGCACAAGCCACATTTTATATATGTGCACATCTTACAGCCGTAACATTAACTCCACTGACACGTAAAGTAAATAGCATCGACTGTCTAGTTATTTTATTACAGTGGCACCTGTTAGGGGGTGGGATATATTAGGGAGCAACAGTCAGTTCCAGCCGATGTGCTGGAAGCAGGAAAAATTGGTGCATGTAAGGATCTGAGCTATTTTTACAAGGGCCTTATTGTGATGGCTAGACAACTGATGCAGAACATCTCTAAAATGGCAGGTCTTGTGAAGTGTTTCAGGTAGGCAGAAGTTAGTACCTGCCAAGAGTGATCCAAGAAAAGACGACTGGTAAACTACTAACCCTAGAGCTACTGTGGTTTAAAAAGTGAATGCTGACTCTGATAGTAAGGTGTCCGGGTGCATTACAGTCAGAGCTGTTTCAGCAGCATGAGGGGAACCCACTCAGTATTAGGCAGGTGTGAAGTATGTTCTCTGTTGAGGATGTGTTAATATGTACACAGAAAATCAACAAAATATGTCATTTGACATGGGATGAAGTTAGAGGTCACTTAATATCACCCAACAGCTGGGAGCTGCTAAAGCCTATCCACATAGTCTTGCCCACAAATAGTTATTGGGATGTGATCACTCATCATTATTAATAAGAAGAGGAACTTTCACAATGTGACTGTAACTGTTATGACCACATGTTTGGCCAGCACTATTTGCATTTAGACTGGAGCAACCTGTAGTAGGTGGTATGAAACAAAACCATAGGTCATGGAATTGAAACCAGGAAAATGTGAATTCTGAGGTCATTTTTGCTTTGCAAGAACATTTGTTGGAGTATGAAGCTATTGTGTGTGGAGTATGAAGTTATTGTTATGTGGAAGTGTTTAATAACATGACTGTCTACTTACTGTTCTCCCTGTAGGGCTGCTTAGAAAGGTTTTCCAAGAAGCTGTCCATCATCCTCACTACTCAGGAGGTAAGTCCTGGCACCATACAGTAATCATTTTTACTGTTGCTGTTGGTAACCAAAAACTTTCGCCATCCTGCCCAAGGACGTGTCTCCAGAAAGATTTACCTCTCTCTCACTCTCTGTCTCTCCCCCTCTTTTCATTCTCTCTCTCTCTCTTTTTTTTTTTTACAGGAGCTCATCGAGGAAACACAAAAGTCCGTGAAAATGAAGCTGCAGAGTTTTGTAAAAGAGTGCGTTCCTTCTGTATTTGTGTTTTTTTTTTATATATATTTAAGTATTTTCACAATATTAAAAATTGATGCTAGATCCCAAAAAGCATTAGTCAAAACATATGAAGAAAAATAGATTTCACTTAACCCCTTTCTAAATTTATATGTAAATGTTCTTTATTTTATATATGTATTCACAAATTCTCTCTCTCTCTGTGTCTCAGAGATGTGAAACGTTTTAAAGATGTACGTAAGGAGTTTGAGCGCAGTAGTGAGACTCTGGAGGCAGCATTAGGGAGAAATGCTCAGGCTCCACGGGGGAAACAGCATGAAGTAGAGGAGGCAAGCCAGGCCCTAGTGAATGCCCACAGAGCCTTCAGATCAGAAGCTCTGGACTATGTACTTCAGGTATACACACAAGCACACACACGTGCATACTATAATGTATTGGGGCCTTTACGTTTGCTTATGCACAATGCACATATGCACACGTATGTAAACACTGATTAAGAAAAATGTGGGCCGGTTAGTGGTGATAACCCATACCCCTTACACTGTTCTAAAGGTGATATCTTGCTGTGCAACCAAGCAAAATTCATCAGAAGAGCTGCAGGGTTATCTAAGCAGTAGGTCAGATAAGATGCAGCAGAAATGTTCTCATCTTTGTTTCAGGACTGGCTGGACTGTGGTCAGAATCAGCAGAAGCCGCCTCTGTCTGAACTCTCTTATACTAAAATAAGATAAGCAGCTACAGCTGGTTTTAGCTACAAGGGGTTTATTGTTTCTTTCTAATTGTCTCTTGCTTTCCTTCTCTCTTTCTCTTCCTTTTTCACTCTCATTCTCCATCCCTAAACTAGATCAATGCTATTGAGTCCAGGAAGAAGACTGAAATACTGATGGCGGTATGTGTCTTTATGTAATACAGGCTTATGTAATGATTCCTAAATAGAGACCAACACTCACCAAGAAGAACCTAATTCCTCAGAAAGGTCAATTCACTCATCCCTGTGTCTCTGTCTTTCTGTGTGCCTGTCTTTCTGTGTGCCTGTCTTTCTGTGTCCCCCTGTCTTTCTGTGTCCCCCGGTCTTTCTGTGTTCCCCGGTCTTTCTGTGTCCCCCGGTCTTTCTGTGTCCCCCGGTCTTTCTGTGTCCCCCTGTCTTTCTGTGTGCGCCTGTCTTTCTGTGTGCGCCTGTCTTTCTGTGTGTGCCTGTCTGTGTGTAACAGATGCTCTCCCTGATAGAGGCACAGGCTCTGTTCTTCCAGCAGGGACACCGATCCCTCACTGAACTAGAAGAGTACCGCAAGCAGCTCAGCGATGAGGTGAGAGAGAATTAAGGAACAAACAAAGAACAAAGTTACAGGGTTGATGGGAGAACGGATTTAAGTACAAACGATATATTTGGATTTCATGCAGAGGGATGGCAAGAGCACACCTTGCTGACTCCCTTAGATTTATAAGGAATATAAATGTCACAGAGAAAGAACCTGGGGCCACGATGGTGACAGGAAGTTACCAGCCTAGTTGCGCGTATGTGTTAGACATATTTATTAGTGTAAGATTCTTCATCACATGTAACACTTAAGAAGATATCAAACCATATATTATTTTTTATTATTGTAAAAACATGTTAAAGTATCATAACTGACAATAACTGACAATTAAAAAAATATATTACCATATCTTGTTTATATAGGATTTTGCGGAAACATTTGTCATATTAGTTTCAGACCCCAGATGGACAATGAGCTTCTAGTGAAGTCTTCTGTTATGGTTATCTAGCAAGTGAGCCGTTTGAGAGAGGAAACACAGTCACCTTCTACTGGCCTGTGAAAGCCACAAAACCTGCTACACAACTTCCTGCTTGCACAGGAAATGGTGACAGACTGAGTGAAAGGATTGTAACAAGGGGTGCTTCATTTTGAGACTTGGGTGACTTTAGAAAACATAAGTTTAAATTTTCATCTCAAAGATGAAACATTTTGCTGTAATCCTTGGCAAAAATATGAAAGTGAGTATGAAGTAAAGACACTGTACAGTAAAAAAGGGAATATAAAATATTTGATTTTCAAAATTCATTTTATTTGATTAAAATAAACAAAATTGTGCTATAAAAAGGTGGGTTAAACCTTGGAGTTCTAAGAGAGAGGGAGAGAAGGCAAAAAGAGAAATTATACTTTAAAGATAAACTTGCTGACCTATATTCTAGACTTCTGGACAGGAAGATTGTCAAGCGTCAACATTTCCTGCTTCCTTTTTCATTCATGGAAGTCTTGAATTCTGTGCACTTTGACCTCTAGCTGAATATGGCCTCAGGATGAGTACAAATGAAAGGTAAAGGAAAAAAAAACAATTATGCAGAAGCAAAAAGAAAAGGAGGCTGAGGTAAATTTTTAAATATTTTGAGAATGTGACACAAATAATGGTAATATTCAGAGGCAGCAGAGACAATACCAGTAATTTTTCGAGTCTGAGGTAAAGATAGTAATATACAGAGGCAAGGACATCCTTCACATTATTTTAATTCTCTCCCTCATTTTCTTTCTCTCTACCTTAATATGTCTTCAGCATACTCAACTAGTTCTGAATTCTGCAAGAGAAAAAAGGGACATGGAACAGAGACATGCTGCCATTAAAAAAAAGGTGATATACGCATTATACATATTCAGACAAAGACATGCAGACCAATCAGTATGTTATCCAATATTACTTACTACTACACTGTATTATGCACACTGCTATATATGTCTCTGGTGTTGTCTTAACGTATTTGCAATTTCCTTATCAGGACATGTCTTATGATGATATGATCATGGACTTCAGTCCAGATGCACCTAGTGGCATTGTCATGGAGGGCTACCTTTATAAGAGAGCAAGTAATGCCTTCAAAACATGGAGCAGGTGCCACACATCCTTTTCCATCCTTTTTAGCTCTTCATTGCCTGAATCTTCATCATTTCATATTTCATATATTCTTGTCCATCATATCATTATGGTGGCCATATGTAAATATTTCTGTTGTGAAGTATTAGTGTGTGTGTGTGTGTGTGTGTGTGTGTGTGTGTGTGTGTGTGTGTGTGTGTGTGTGTCTTTGCTGCAGGCGGTGGTTCTCCATTCAGAAAAACCAGCTGGTCTACCAAAAGAAGTTCAAAGTAAGGATCACATGATTTCACAACCTTTTAGAACAATGCATGATCTCTTTGACTTGGACAGACATACACACTTTAAATGTTTATCTCCTAGGAGCAGCCAACAGTGGTGGTGGAGGATTTGCGGCTGTGTACTGTGAAGCCCTGCACTGAACAGGAGAGAAGATTCTGCTTTGAAGTCGTCTCTCCCTCCAAGTGAGTGAGGGAATGAGAGAATGAAAGAATTTTGTGTGTGTATGTGCGTGTATGAGACACGTTTACAACATGGTTGATGTTTGGTTAATAATCATTAAATTTTACTGAAGTTGTAGAAACGGTGCATGAATTTAGTACAATAATTAGCTTTTTTCACTGGCATGTGTCACTCAAAAACAACGTAAGGAGAGTTCCAATTATGACCCCCATTAAACCTCCAATAAAGGCAATGTATATGCCTTTATGTTTTATGCCCCCCAAAAAAACCCTAAGTGGGGTCCATTTATATCTACCACATGATAGCTGGATATACATTTAGTCAGGATAATCAGCTAGCTACCTGTAAGTGTCATACATTGATGACATTGTAAGTCCTAAACCATTGTTAATTAGGAAACTGGAAAATTTATTTTATTAAATTAAAATAATTGAAAATAACATCAAGTTGACTTTATATACGGTCAGGTACTTGCATGTGTCAGCTCTTTATTGTCCCATTATGCCATGCTTTTGAATGCACGTTCCCTTTTTACAATACATTTTTATTATTTTTTTCTGTTGTGTGTACTGTAAAATTTTTGTTGTGTGTACTTAATTGTGCCGTATAAAGCTATTTTTATTCTTTGGGATAAATAAAAAACCTCCACCTCACAGTGGCCCCATCTGAGTCAGTAATCGAATAGCATTACATAATAAAAAGATTAAGTGCTAGAAAGGTATTATTGATAATAGCTACAATGCAAACGTAATAAATTGCACTCCAAGGCATGATTGCCTGTACTATTCTCTGCTTCTACATGTCTGCCTCTTTGAAATAGTTTTTATTGGTTAAATCATTGTAAAACCCACAAGCTAATCAAACAGATTAATGGAAAAGAACAATTTAAATGACAAAATATGGAAATTTGAGGTTTGTGCCTCATTTCATGCAACCGTCAGCACAACGAAACAGTCATACCTTTCTGGTCACCAGAAGCAAAAGATAAAATGGTGGGGAGGGGCACTTCTCAGTAGCCTTCTCTGGCTGGGGCCCTAATGTGTGTGTGTGTGCGCGTGTGTGTATGTTTGTAGGAGCTGTCTGTTGCAAGCAGATTCGGAGCGACAGCAGCAAGGCTGGATGAGTGCTGTGCAGAACAGCATTGCCTCAGCATTTCAAGAAAGGAGAGAAGACACACTCAGCCCTGTAAGACACACCAATAACAAATGAAACTATGGAGACCTGCATGCTTAGCTGCATGTATATTTGTCTATTACATGGTTGATTATTAAAGATATAGAATAACACACACCTAAATATATAAAATAGTGTGCATGTTTTTTTAAGTATAGTTGAACAAGGAATTATGCTGTTGTACAGGAAAAAGTTGTGCATTTTATACATAGTGTGTCAGCAGTGAAGGTCAATTTATTTTTGTTTTTTATCCATATCAGAATGAGTCAATGTACAAAAGTACAAGACCGCTTTTTTTCTGTGTGCTCTCCATTCTAAAACTGCCTGAACCAACTCAGTTGTTTCATTTTTCCCTCTATTCCTGCTTGATGAAAGTATTAGGATTGGCCTATGTTTCTATTATTCCCTTATGTTTTTAGTTGGAAGATTTCTAAATGTCTATATGTCTCTAGAGTATTGTTTTAAGGTAAAAGGTGTGAACCAGTACAAAAAAGTCCTTAGAGGGGTGGTGATTGAAACCAGGAATTTTGAGTGAGTGAACACAGCAAACAGGGCACCACAATGAACGGACACCTCTGTATTTAACATATCTGTGTAGGAGCTCACATGGAGCAGTGCTTTGGGATCGTACCTTGCTTATGGGTACTAACACCACCACTGCCCTAATGTCTATAACAAAACAAATTTAGAATTATTTGCAGCCAGAATGTTTAAAAATGTAGATAATGTATTTACTGAACAAAATGACCAGTGGACTTTTTATATGTAATATTGATTCTGATAAATAGTGGTAAATCTGGAAAAATCTGGAAAAAATAAACTTTTTTGGGGGTTTTTTTTGTTTTTTTTGTTTTTTTGCTTTACTCCTTGCATGTGTTCTTTTCCGGAATGAGTGAGTTTCGAAAAATGTTTTCAGGCCAGATGTTTAGACTCCAAACTGTTGTAAAACAATGTCTCAGGCTTCAGGAAGTGTGTTCTTTTCCATTTTTATGTGACATTAAAAGCTGCAGAAGTCTGGTTCTTATCACCACCCCTATGATCAGTTGTGCTATGACCCCTACTGTCAGAGTTGTAAGTCTGTAAGTTTCTCTGGAACAGATCACTTAACATTAAATTACTGTGAATTACTTTGTTTGCATTTTGAAAAAGTGCTGGAATTTCAGTGTAAGGGAAATATCAATTAAATCATTGCACAAATCATTGCAGATTGCAAAATAAATGTTATAAAATTAGAAAGAAACTAGAGAAGTTCGCAGTTCAGGTATTCCACATAAAGCCACAGAGAGTCATAAAGGTGGCAAAATGACCTAGGTAATATTCCTAGAGAGTGTGTTGCCTAGTGGTTAGGACATTGCCCTTTGTGAACTGAAGATCGCAGGTTCAGGCCTGGCCCGGGCACCATTGCTGTCTGCTGCTCCACGTGTGTATGTGTGATGGGTTAAATCCAGAGGTCACATTTTGTTGTGGTGCTTGAGTGTGTTCACAATGACAAATAGTCACTTTCACTCTTCATTTTTGTTTAATTGCCAATACTACTCAATATTAATGCTCATTTGAAAATGAGAGACCTTGTCATTCTGTGCTATTGTATAGTTTGCTTTTCATCTTTGAATTTGCAGTACATATTTAATCAATGCAGCAAAACTTTGCTCAGTCTCCCAATATTTGTGCTTCTCAAAGGTATGTATTTGCCTGTTCTGTGTGCGTGTGGTGTGGTGTGTCAGAGAGAGCGCTGTAGCTCTGTTTCAGCAGGCAGTTTAAACTTGGTTGGTGGGGAGCCACAGGATTCAGGTTGTAAGGCACTGGAGGAGGTACAGGCTATCCCAGGGAATGGGCACTGCTGTGACTGTGGAGAACCAGGACCCGACTGGGCTTCCATTAACCTGGGCATAACACTCTGTATTACCTGCTCTGGAATACACAGGTAAGACATACACACACATACACACACACACCAAAAAGTGTACAGAGTACAGATATTGCTTTGTAGGGATGTAAAACAAAATTAAAAGCCATTAATTTCTTTTCTTACTGTATTTTACATTATTGAGTTTAAAATAGTTATAATATTTTTTAGCTAAATGTGTCTCCATCTGTGTTCAGATGTTTGTTACATTTTTTTAAAGCAGTCAAACCAAAATAATAAAACTAAATCAATTTGTGGTCACGTTGTGATTGTATTCAGGTGTTTTCTGAATAATCAGAATCAAATCACTGTCCAGTCAGAAATGTGCATTTCTGCTGCTGTAACACTCCTACACTTATCTTTTCTGTCCTGTAGAAGTCTGGGTGTCCACTTTTCTAAAGTACGCTCTTTAACTCTGGATTCTTGGGAGCCAGAACTCATCAAAGTAAGAACACACACACACACACACACACACACACACACACACACACACACACACACACACACACATACATCCACACCTTTTCTTTTCTGGTTCTCATTTGGACTCTGGCAGTTTCATATAAATAATTTAGAAATTTCGTCAGTTATTCATGACTTCACACCATTCATATGGTCACACAAACACATGTCTGTCCCTCTCTTTATATCCCTGTATCACTTTCTTCCTCTATCTCTCTGTAGCTAATGTGTGAGTTAGGTAATACTGCCATTAACCGGATCTATGAGGCACGCATTGATGAGATCACTATAAAGAAACCACATCCATCCAGTCCCAGGTAAGTGGTGCATTTTGTTGTTCACTATTGTTTCACTATGTATATATATTTCACACACGTAAATACTCTCTTTAACTCTTTTTGATTTATGCACAAAAAGCAAATTAAGTCTTTGTTTAATGCTGCATTCACATGCTCCTCAGATCTTCTTATGTGTTCAGAACATTCCCTGAAACTACTATTTTGTTTCTTGTCATCACCCCCAACTTATTGCTTTACCTGACTTACCAGATTTACTGCTTATAAATAACTTTTCTAACTAATCATGGTCACTCTACAAATACAGCAACTGACCATTACAAGCTAATTACATATTTCAAAAATATTATATTATTAAATATATTATGTAATATATGTAATACTTGGATTTGCAACCTTTTCTAATTTCTTACCATGAAATGAACCTTTTAGGTTCATCTTCCATGTTTCTGTGTATATGAACTGACTAACTTGTACCAAAACTCGGAATTTCTGACTTGTGGCTCCAGCTTGAGGTCGTGATGGCATGAATTTTTTGAAATGTTTGGAATTTTTTTTTTTTATTATTCTGATCACCATGACTTTTTGTCTATAGATGATCCCTCTGCACTGCTCTCTACTGTCTCCACACTGGCATTACACAATGCTTTCATGGCAGATATTTAATTTCCAAATCTTGTTCCAAAACAATTACATTTTCATGCAGTGGAGGCCTAGTGGTTAGGAAATTCCCCTTAGGAAGTAAAGGTCACAGGTTTAAGTTCCGACTCGGGCACTACTTAGGTACCATTGAGCAAAGTACCATCCCGCTACACTGCTCCCCGGGCGCTGTTGATAGCTGCCTGCTGCTCTATATCTGCATGTGTGATGGGTTAAATGCAGAGGTCACATTTCGTTGTGGCCTCGATTGTGTTCACAATGACAAATAGTAACTTTCACTTCACATCATAATAGTCTTTATTCTTTCTTCCCTACATGCACCTCAGAGAGGAAGGACAGGTAACACTGTTGTTGGTGTTACAAGTGTTTTGTTGCTAACGTGATCAAATAAAACACTTTCTGCTTATGTTGTAATATAAATTGAAATGTATTCACACAACTTGATACACAAGCTACAATTCAATGTCAATGAATGTCTAGGTTTTTGTCCTGTAATCCTATATGCAAGAAGCTTTATATATTAACACAGCAGACAAAACCCAATATTCATACAATTTCTGATTTAAAAAATATTAAAGTACATGCTCTGAGGTCTGTATGCCTGTATGTGCGCGCGCGTAGTTAAACATGCACACATTTACAATAATTTAAAGCATCTGATAACTGATCAGATTCACCTGTATAGTTTTTTTTTTATTATGTGCCTTATCTGTCGTTTTCGTGCCTTTTTCAACATGACAAAATGATGCCCTCTCAGACTATGCATTTCTTCAATGCGTACTTTTGTTGTATTAAAACTGATTTTTTTTCACATATTTGCATATTTAAATAAAGATTCTAATAAATTTGTTAATAAAATGATGCATTACATAATCAAATTACAAATAAATACTCAGCAGAAATGTGGGTTCAGTGGTTGTGTAAATAAAATGGTTACAATTTGACCCCTAAAATACCAACACAGTAAAGAAAATCTCTGTTGATCAGTTTCTTTACAATGAACCCTTTTACACCAAGCTATTCTTAATGATATTATTTACTCCTCCTTGACTGAGCTATTCAGAAGTTTTGAGAGGTCTGAAAATTCTCCATCTGGAGGAATAGGCTACTTTGTATGCACTGAATATTTTTGGAATATTTCTTGGTTAATTACTTTCTTGGCCCAGCATCTCGCCTTGATATGAAACGTATAAACACAGAACTCGGTACTCCTTGCATTTTTTTTATCTCATACCTTGATTTATTTCATTATCCATGGATAAGCAGTGTGTGTGACACAACAAGAGTTTTGTATTTTTAGTTTGTGAGAAAAGGGCACCATAAATCTAATGCCTAGGGGTGCCAGATTTTATTAATCAGGCATGAACTTTAGTGTTTGATCATATGTTAGGCTAGATTTTCTTTTACTTGAAAGCATTAAACAGTATCAGTTTGTGTTGTTGAATAAAAGACTACATTGTCCTTCATTTTTAGGCAGGATAAGGAATCATGGATACGCTCCAAATATGTGGAGAAAAAATTTATTCACAAGCTTCCTGAAACAGGCCGTGCCCCACCTCTTCGTCGCTCCAGTGCACGCCGTAACCGAGCAACCACACAAGACAGACAAGGCGCACGTCCCGCCCTAAAACCCAAACCAACCAGAGCTACCCTACCACGCCACACAGGTTATATACACACTCATCCACACATCCAGACCATATATAATATTGTGTATTTACAGTTCTGCTTGTATATGAAACTTCACCACTATACATGCAAGACATAATCTGTAAACATGATGGAAGGATAGCAGATTTGTGATGTTTGTGTTGGCCTTAAGATAAAATTACTAACTAATTGAATTTGTCATGTGGTGTCTCTGCAGGCTTGACCCCAAGTGAAATATTAAAGGACAGCATTGATACTCCTCAAGGTTACACACACACACACACACACACTAAAAGTTACTAAAGATACAGTATGGTAGTTACATGCACGGCAACAAAGTTAATGTATTTGTTTAGAAAAATTATTTAATATAACTGGCTGTATATTCAAACTGAAATATATATAATGGAATACAGAATTCATGGTTTAGAGGTTGCAGATCCACAAAATATGAGCCTAACTCTAGACTTAAAAAATTGTGGTAATTCACTTGATTCTGACTCAATTGATTCTGCAGTTTAGTCCCAAGACTAGGTTAAATTTATGTCCAAGAAATTCCCCTTAAACAGAGTTAGGAGTGTAGCTGTTACATGTAGATGAGCCAGCAGTGGTCTCCTGGGACTTTCTTGTCTAATAATACATAGTCACAGTAATGACCTGCCTCTTCAGCCTTGGTCTCTGTGTTTGTCTGCAGATGAGGAAGAAGAGGATTTGAGTGGTCTTCACCCTGGCGCACTACTCTATCGTTCAGCAGCGCTTCAGCATTTTCCAGTCATGGCTGATGCTCTGGCACATGGAGCTGACGTCAACTGGGTTAATGTAGCCGAGGACAGCAGAACACCACTTATACAAGCTGCTGCTGTGGTGAGTGCATGTGAGCTTAGTTTGTGTATGTGTGTGTTCTGTGGTGTCAGCATCATAAGCAGAGCAAAATAAGCCAAGCTGTTTGTGTGAGTGTGTTGTAACAGGAAGTTGTACTGACATTTGACCACTGTGAAAGTGTTTAATGATATTGGCTGCACATTATGTGGCAATTTACCATCACATTTTTCCAATAGCCTTGTGCCTCATTGCTCATTATTTTTAGCGAAGATGGGCAGCATTGTTCTTTTTGTAGTGCAGTGGCTTTGTCCGTGTGATTTTGGCATGCACACCATTGTTGTTTAGTCTTCCAATGGTGGACTCATGAACACAGGCAGTAGCAATGTGATACAGGCCTTTAGTTGCTTAGAAGTTACCCTCGGTTCCTTCATGACCTTTATTGCACACTCTGCTTTTGGAATGATCTTTGTTGGTCAGCCTTTTCTAGCATAACATTTGAAAACACCTCATTCTAATTTTGCCATTAAATTAACTGCCAATCCTTTTTACGGTTTACATTCTTTTACCTCTTACAGATATGTAATATTGGATAATTTCCTTCAATAAATAAATGGATAAAATCTTTTCTCATTTTTTTAAATTGGGCTTGCCACTTCTTTTAGGACTTTTCAGAGCTAAAAATCTGTTGTTTTAGATAATATTTCTGCAGAAATGTAGAAAATTCTGAATGGTTCACAATGTATGAAAGAAAGTGAAAGTCTCTTCCTGTCTACAGAATTCTTTGGCAGCATGTGAGTTCTTACTGCAAAATGGCGCTAATGTTAACCAGGTAGACTCTGATGGAAGAGGACCCCTCCACCACGCTACTATACTGGGACATACAGGGTACACAATTGGACACATAAGCGCATACACATGCTGCAGTACATTAACACTGAGGATAATGGATTTGTTAAAAGAACTGTAATTAAACTAAGGACACCAATATGTCCTCTCTGAAACCTGTGTGTGTGTTGTGACAGGCTGGTTTGTCTATTTCTGAAGAGGGGAGCAGACTACAACGCAAAGGATATCAACCAAAAAGACCCAATCACCATAGCTGTAGAAAGTGCCAACGCTGACATCGTTACACTGTGAGTGAAGGGTGCAGGGTGGATTAAAGAGGAAAGAAACGCATTTTAAATTAATTGATAATGAAATTAATCTATAATTTTAACACAAGTACAATATATTGCTAAAGATATTAACAACTAGATAACATACACATATTATTTGACTTGTTATTGAGCTCTGTATCTATTGAAAGTACTGGAAAATTGTGTAGTTATTATAGTGGGGAATTGAAAGTTTGCATTGTAAAACACTTAACTGTAACGCAATACTGTAAAGGCCAGAGCAAACTAACCCAACAACCCAAATCCCTTGGTTGAAGAGGCATCTGTCTGACTGTTAAGAGACTAGGATATTCTCCCCATTCACAGTGTTCCACAATGTTCTCCTCATTAACATTGTTGTATAATGCCCTACTCCAATAAGTTCTTCACCATTCACATTGTCCTGTTTTCCCTCATTAAAATGTGTTCATTCACTTGATTAAAAATGTTACAAAATGTTATTACCTCCACCATTAGAATCTGCCCTTAATATAGGCATTTGGAACTGACAAGCCAAACGGAGTGGTGTGAATTGGAGGACATTTTAGAACACACTACATAGAAAAGAACAGTGTTAAAAAAAGCAAATAGGAGAAAACATTCCGAATTTCTAATTAAAGATTGGTACATATTTTTTGTAGAGTGTTGAGTGCTCTTGCCTTAAGAGGTTAACCATTACACCACGAAGCATCAATGATCAACATTAAAGTGCAGCTTCTACCTCACTAGTGAAAATATATAGGAATAACTGCTGAATATCAGACTGATCAGCATGTCTTGTCTTGTCTTTGCAGCCTCCGAATAGCCAAGATGAACAAAGAAATGCGAGAGATGGATGGCTTTGCCCAGTCAGGTGACTCTAAGGATTGTTCTAGTGGGGGTGGGTCTGGGGATCTCATTGGTCAGACCAAGAAAAGTTTTCAGGCACTTAAGAACCATCTTAGTGGCTGGACATTGGGAGGGCAAAACGAATAAATGACCCATTTTAGCAAATCCGGCAACTAAGTAGAGATACAGATAATTCATTACAATAATTCCATGCAGTGGTTGGTGTGTAGTGTATGTAGTGTGATAAAAATTATTTATAGCCACAAATGGCGTAATCCTGTGTAATATGGTTGAATGTAATGTAAATTGTAAAACTTGTAAATTGTGTTGATATGTATATATTAATTATTTGTACATGTGTACATATGTAATGTATATTGTCAATTATGTTTTATTTGTATTGATACTTCAGAGCAATGTTTACATGCCAAATATAACCGAGAGAAGTTTACACTAACTCTGTCTTCAGATAGTCTTGCATAGACTTCTACACAGAGGCACAGACACAAACTAGAAACGCAATGTACTTCTTTGTTTGCTTATGGCTTTATAAGGATTACTGACTGCTCCCTACAGCCCATCCATTTTCCCAGAGTCCCAGGTGTAATTTAAACACTCTGTGTGGGATATTTGCAGTTGTGCTGATTTGTAATATCCTTATCTTTTGCATCAGTTGAGGAGCTTCATAATGGCAGCTTTGTCTTTATGTCCATGTCGGTGTGTGCGTGTTTGTTTGTGTGTGTGCGTGTGTGTGTCACTGATTGTCGGTGCATATGTTTTGTGTGTCCTGAGATGGACGGCCAAGTGTCCACTGCTTGCAGTGTGTGTCATCTGCACTGCGTGTCACAGGTAATTGATCTGGCAAGCTGCTTTGCCTTCACTTCCTTTTCCTCATCTCCTACTAGCTCATGTAAAACAAAAAAAAAGAAAGCCAGACTAACAATTTTACCCACACTCGAAAATATGCCTACACGACCCATATGTACATTAGTCTGTTCTGTATTTCAGTGTTTAAGGAGAGAAGGAAAAGGAATGTAAAGGTGCTATTGCAATGCTGTGGTGCACATTGTTTTCTAACAGATGCTTTTCTGACACTAACATCGCTGAAAATACAAGCAATACTTTTATTCTGCTATTCTGAACTTTTTTAACTTTTCAGATGGTCAGCAAGTCTGAATGTGATATTTCAGTAAGATCGTTAACACTTTATTTATTCCTCAAGTTTTATGACTGATTTGCTCAGTGTAGTAGGACCACTGAAACAAATTAATTAATACTGATTGTGTGTGTTTGTGTGTGTGTATGTGTGTGTTGTTTTATTTGTCTCTGTAAATACATGCCTGTCATTACAGTAATAATAATTAATAGGTTGATTAAAAATGTACTGAATAATCTTGTATCAATCTTGTAATCTATATTACTCTTTGCTACAACTGATTTACAAGAGGGATAGAAGGAATCAGTTGGCTGTAATGAGAAATGATAGTTTACTAGCTGAAATGTTGCTGTGTATTCAATTAGCACTTATATTAGCACGTTAACATGATTATTAACCTTGGGATATTAATCCAGCAAACATTTGAACACCACAGGTCAAAATGTAAAATTCAGCTAATAAATTGTAATTATGCATTAAACTTTTAAATTGTTTTCTCTGTGGAGGATATGTACTTATTTTCACTTAGAAAATAAACAAAACATATTTGACCAGGGATGTTCAGACATTTACAGATAACTGTATACCTTGTGGAAATGATATTTTAGAGTAAAATTAAATGTTATCCCTCCCTTTTCTCTCCCTCCAATTCCCCCCTTTCACTCACCTAAATCTGTCCCTACATCCCTTACTCTCTCTCTCTATCCCTGCAGGTGATGATACCTACCATGATATCTTTAGGGATTTCTCTCAAATGGCCTCCCACAACCCAGAGAAACTAAAACGTCGCAGTGCTGACATTAAAACCCCATAACCACCAGGAGGCACTGCTGCCATATTTCCTTTACACAGGAACAGAAAGAAAAAAGTATTAATTGACCAATATACTGCATTCAAGCTGCTGTTGTCAGGTTATACAGGCTTTACAGAAGGCTGGTAAAAATTTTATTCAACCGAATGAGAAATTGTAGCACTCAGCTTTGGCTAAAAAATGTTATTAATTGAAATTATATTTATTCTTTGTCCATATGAAAGGTAACAGTGTTAAGATGGGTCACACAGGTTTTTTGCCATGTTTATCTAGCAAATGTTAGCTGAGTAGACAATTCATAGCTACTGCAAACAGTTCAGCTATATAGAGTAATTTTTTTAATGGAATCTCTGTGTTGTAACAGCTGTACACTAACTGTGCTACAGGTTTCTTTAGGTTAATTAGGATTTTTCTACATTCTTTAAACCTTGTTCATCCTCTTTGTCCAACAGTTGCTATGAAAGAACACATTTTTTGGCAGAACATAGATAGTTCAGTTGCCTCTTCCTTTTTTTGCTGTCATCACCTGACTGGCCATGATGCCAGAAAAAAAACAACATAAAATGTGTGCCAATGTGAGTCAGCTTGCTTTTATTAGCTGTACTTTGTAGACATCTTTGATCTTTGAGCCTGAGCCACACTAAACCATAGTGAGCTGCTCATTCCATAGATATGTAGTAGAGCTGTTATGCCATTAGACTGCAATAGTTTGTCATTTACTTAGCATTCCCTAAACCTACGTTGGTGTTGTAGTGGCTCTGACTGAAGAAAGTGAACCCCTAGCTGTCCAGTCAGAATGAATGCACTGAGGTTCTGTTTCACATTCCCACCTTTTATTACAATACTGCAAATATCTGTTTTATGTTTTAGTAATGGCCTGGATTTCCTCATGACAGAATTAAATTTAATTGTGAACAGTTTTCTTGTGACAGTTGTTTTATTTCACACTGTAAAACAGTTAATTCTGTCCAAATCTAACATTAGCTGGAAGATAACTGAATTCCTGTTTCTGTTTTTATTCTCTTTCATGACCATATAATTCTGTATTTTATTTTTCCTGTTATATTTTGTGTTTTGTATGCATAGTTGTTTCAATCAAGAAAAGATCTATGTGCCATCTGCGCAGAGAAAAATAAACTTGCTTGCTGTTGCATATCTCCCTCTAGCCCTGTAACTTGCTACCTAGTACATACCACTGTGTGTCTGTTTTAGATCCTGAATATTTGAATTGACTATTTTTAAAGAACAAACATAAACGTAAGAGTAATAGAAAATGCAGAGCATTTAGAGTGGACATCTGTTGGCTAACATGGCAGAACTGGCAGTTAGGGTTTTCCTACAAGAATGTTAGGCTGTTCAATGACATTGCCTTATTGCCAGTTCAGAAAGTGCTGGGTTTTTTGTGTGACTTAATGAAAGCATGTGCTAGCTCACCCTCCCAGCGTTGGTGATATCATGTGAGGGGGAAATACAAGCTAGTGGGTGGAATTATTGACAACTAAAATGAACAGAAATCTGGGGGGTAGGACAAATCATGCAATGGCTTTTCAAAAATTGAAAACACTTTAAAACAGGAAGTCTTTAAAAAAATCAATCAGGCTGTTTCTTACTTTGGTATGGATGATATGAGCTTTCATAATCATGCAAATTGCTAGATGACTGAGCATGGACAGCCCTAACCTAATTTTTGCAAACTCTCAATTTGAACATGTGCATATGCTTATGTTGCAAATATAACAGTATTTTTTGCATATTTGATTAGCTTGGCTTTTGAACAAATTTAAAGAAAATCCCTATCACTTTCCTGTTGGTAGACCTTGACTGTGTCAGTACCTTCTGTATGACAACCACAGCACCTTTAGAAAATTGTCCCACATAATACTACATTAATATTTTCTTTAGAATTTCAAACACAAATTTACTCCTTGATTAGATGCAAATACAATTTTTGAATGTAACCAGAACATTTACAATTAGAGCATTAAGCAGTTTGCCCAGTAATTTGACAATATGGGATTATTCCGTATATGATACAATGGCCTTAATAACCTACTGCATTAATATAGATTTTAACAGATGTGTGCAGTTATGAGTGCATATCAAGAATTTTTCATCAGCTTCAAATGTAGCCCAGCCAATCAAATTTAAAAACCATCTATTTTATAATCTGGTTTTAACTGCATGCATATACATCTTGGCTCAATCAAAAATCACCTTAAAAGGAGACATAAGGTTTTATTACTATTAGTTTTATTACAACCATAAATATACACTTTTATTTAAAAGTAAAAATAGGATTAAGCTTAAACACAATAATCAAATGTATTTGTGCATAGTCATTAAAAACAAGGTCAAAGCCACAGGCACATGATATTGTCAGAGAAAAGAGTATATTGGAGTTAACTATTCTCAAACCTCAGCTAAACTTTACTTCTCCTGTTATTAATAATAAAAAAAAAATCAGAAGAGGTCATGATGTCAATCCTTTAATCACTTGTTTTGTAAGTCATTAAATGTTGCTCACATACTTTATCCTTCACTTGAGATGATGTATTAAAGATTCAGAAATAGAATGCACTCTTATCTGTTAGGCTTCTGCTTTCTATTACATACACCTAATACAAAGATCACTAGAGCAGTCCTCATGTGCTCAGCTAACAGCAGGATTCTTGCAACAACAACAACAAAAAAATCAGTAGATATATGGGTGTTTTTATAAAGCCAGAGTTCAAGCCAAACCTTTCTCTCAACTGAATATGAGGCTTGTCAGTAGCAAAGCTGACAGTGACTGTAAATTAAGGCTAATAAGTTTAGTTTTAAGAAGGTAGATCGAAACAAATCAAGTCTCCTTTTAAAAGCACTGATACTGATATGCTAACCACAAAACCACCTCGCTGTGTAAATCCGCACTACAAAAACTACAGAACTTTTGTTGCATAGTTTCAAAGCCCAAGGCTAAAATTTCAATGGCTCACACAATAACAAATCACTCATTTTGATGCATCATGGGATAAAATGGTACATCAAAACTAAGAAGAATAAAGCATCCTATGGGGCCCTTGGTCTTATCATATAGATTACTTACAAATTTAAACCAGAATAGGTCATGTAGAACCTTCATTATCTATTTTGTGCAAAACAGGACTACCAAAAACAAACTAACAAGTACAAACATATTCATCCCTATAAACCCTAAAATCTCTAATCCTCAGGGATGGCTAACATAAATAGGCTAACACCTCTGTCTCTTTCAAAGAATAAGACCCATCACAATAAGGTCTAATTCTGACATAAAAGCATTTATAAACTCTTTATAAGATGTGAAGGGATATGAGATATGAAGGTTTTAAAACCCTTTCCAGTGTTATAAATTACACTACACTACTAATGAGAATCTGCTGGTCCATTCAGGACATTTGAGTCCAACCATAGGGTGCGCAAAGACTGCACAATAGTGCACAAAGCAGTGACAATATGGTCAATGAGTAATCAGCTGTGTCCAGTCACTGAACCAAAGCATCTCTGGCAACACATGTCTGGCTAAATATAAACAATTTAAAAATATAACCAACATGTATCACCAAATGATAGATTTTTGAATAAGACAGCTATTTCCTTGTAAAGGAAGGGTAATAATTCCACAAATTACAAGTTAGCTTGGCACTGAGCTTTGCTTCCTTGTATTATAAGATTAGTTAGAGTTATTGGAGTTATTACTTTTACTATTTTATTCAACTTTTTATTACTCATTAGTGTTATTTATTTATTTATCATTATTAGTTATTTATTTAACTGTGCAATTTTGAGGAAGTTCTAAGAATTTCATTGCTGGCAATGACTTTCCATTGTTAACTGCATATGACAATAAACCTGAACGCTTTAAGACTTCTGTGTTATGAGTATCACATTGGTAGGTAAACAGGTGTTAACCAATGACTGTATAAATAGGTGGACAGTGTATCCTCTTTTCCAAAAAGCAATAAGCAATAAGCACTGCCCCTAATGCCTGGCTGCAGTACAACATTTAACCGTGCCCATACCCTGTGTGTTTGGATGACAAAGTAGCCTATTTTCCACACTTTTCTATGTATCTAAAAAGTCGCAATCTAAAAAAAGAAGTTGTCAATTTTTTAAACAGCTTCTTATGCTAAAAACCTCATGTCAAACTGTCAACAATATTAAATCTGGGTCACTGTGTCTCCCAAAACAGTGAATCATGTAAAAAAAAAAATAGTAATAGTTTTCCATTAAAGAACAGCAAAACAAAGACATGAAAACTAAAGTTCACAGGGGTTACAAAATGTAACAACAATAACTACGATATGTATATGTATTGTCATATGTGGAAATCTAGAGGTTTAAAGCTATGCTGAGAGTTTTAAAAGTTCACACAAAAAAGTTACACAACCCTAATTGTGTGCATAGTCTAAATATGCCTCTACTAATGCCAAAAGGGCAAAGGTCCTTTTCACAGCACAGCATGTTTGTGCCACTAAAATTCTGACCAAGCATGCCTTCAGGAAATGCAGCATTTTTATGTTTCAAGTACAAAGAGGATATTCCTATGTGAAAAGAAGTGCAAGTGTGTGCTGTGGCATTCTGCTTATTATCCAATTACTGGTCATGTTGCTATATATTGAATACAATTAATTTTGTTGCTTAAATATAATTGATTTCTTTTTAAATAGCTTAATCTGTCAAAAGTAGTGTTTTCTTTTACTGAAAATATGCTGTCGTGTTTGCTTGAAAACCTTAGTTTGCTGGTTAATATCAGGAATTATTTATTGGTTGAAATGACAATCCAAGTCCTAGATTCTTTATCCCCTGTGCATTGTTATGTTCAAACCAGCTCAAGCCTGACAACATCTAGCACAGTGTTTACTGGCTTAGTGTACGTAAAGAATGGAAAAGAACCAGAATAACGTGTGGTCACTGTGTGTCAGAGATTAATGCTGTTGTGCAAATATTTGGTTTAATTTGTTTAAAAGTTTAAATTTGATCCCTGATCTATTTTTAAGGCTATGGTACTAATTCTATGATAATGATGGAAGTCCTAGCTGCAGTTAATGTTAGGAAATGCAGTGATACAGTATTTAATTGCCTTTAATTAATATATCGCTCACTCACATCTTTATTAGGTGCGCATACTTTCTATCTTTAGTTATTGTCAATTTTATCAGCTCTACTGACCACATAGCTGCACTTTGTAGTTCTACAAACACAAATTCTAGTCTGTCTGTTTCTCTGCCTGATTTATTAGCCACCATTAACCCGGTCATCAATGGTCAAAGGACTTCAAAACTTCAGAAACACTGCAGTGTGCGATCCACTCTGTACAGCACACACACTAATATGCCACTACCATGTCAGTGTCACTGCTTTGCTAAGAATTATACACCGCCCAAATAATTCTTGCTCTTTAGTGGTCCTGTGGGTCTCCTGATCATTAATGAACAGGGTAAGGGAGTAGCTGAGAAATATATAAATTACAGTCTGTAGTTGTAAATGTAAATGGCTAGTGAGTGGTTTCTGGCTGAAAAACCCAAATGTTAACATGAAATAGTGTCAGATTCTACAATTTGACAAAGTGCAGAAAGTATACAGTCTACACTGTAGAAACCAGGGGCGTCACTAGAGATTCAAAAATAAGCCTTTACTGGGAGGGCCTTAAGGTACAAACCCTATTTCCAGAAAAGTTAGAACATTTTGTAAACAAAAATCTGCTGGTGTAAATCTTGAACTTTGATTCAACTGACAAATGTACAAAGAAAGAATTTTTAGTGCTTTGGCTGGCTAACGTCTTTGAAAATAGTAACACATTCTGAATTTGATGCCTGCAACACACTCAAAAGTTAATAGAACGTTAAAGTTACACCATTTTGAAATTCCACAATAAGCAAATGATGTATGGGTGTATGGGTATCATGATTGTGTATAAAAGAGCATCCTTGCAAGTAAAGAATATGGCTCACCACTTTGCATCAAACTTCAATACAAAATTTTCAATCTGTTCAACAACATATCTCATTGCAAAAATGCAAAAGAATTTCAAAATCTGCAATACATAATAGGGCCGTAACCATATCAGACAGCCTTTGCAAGAGTATCATAGCCAAATGAATTCACAATAACAATACGATGTATATGTAGACAACTTTATACTGTAGCATAGCACCACCCCAGTGTGTGTGATTTGGAATGTTAAACAGTGATCACAGATTCCTCTGTAAGGAATGCTGCATGAGAAATGCTGAGTTCTCTGGGCCCAAGCTTATCTCAGATGGAAATAAAGACCTTAAAAATGTGTGCTATAGACTGGAAAAATTGATGTTGAGTTCCCTGTGACAAAGACAAAATTGACCTTTCCAACTGTTATCAAAGAAAGGTGCAAATCCAACATTTGTTGTGGTATGGTGGTGCATTAGTGTCCACAGCATGGGCAACTTGCATATGTATGAGAGACATATGCTGGCATTAAGGTGACTTTTCTATACAGGGAAACCTGTTTTTTCAGAAAACAATGCCAGAGCACATTCAGCGCATACTACAACTGCATGGCTTCAAAGACACTGAATGCATGTGTTTGACTGTAGACCATATCTGTTTTCAGTCTCCTACTAAAAACATATTGTGCATATTGAAGAGGCCATTCAGTCAATTACAACCACAGACTGTTGAGACGTGGAGGCCTTGTTGAATAGGCAAAGATTCCACATGCAAAACTGCAAGAATCATTATCTTTAGTTCCCAAAAGATTAAGAAAGATGATATAACACAGTGGTGAACATAACTCTTTCCCAACTTTTTTGAGTGTGTTGCAGGCATAAAATTCTACATTTGTTAATATTTACAAAATTAATTTAAGTTGATTAGTGAAAACATTGGAAATATATTCTTTGTACTTTATCTATGAGTAACTTTGTGATTAAGTTCCATTAGCACCTGTTAAACAAGCGTCCTCGACTCAATTAATGCTGAAGTTAATTTGCATTGTTTTATGCTGAATCAATATTTAATTTGTAACTTTTGCATTTCAGATGTCTTCAGCTAGCATAATAATAATCATTTTATACGAGTGATGTTTTATTTTGGACAATTAAATATAACAGACATTTTATTAACATTTTCTTTGCTTTTTATCTTTTTAGTTTTTCTCATACATAGTGATGCCCCTGATAGGAGCCTTATCGGCTGAAAGGAGCAAGTACAAAGCACTTTTTTATACCTACCTGAGGTGATATAGTGTGGCCTTTAATGAATGGTTCCTTCTTTAAGGGATGATGGTATTTAAGAGATGATTAACCACTATTGTTGCTGCAGTGACAACCTCTCTAAAGACAGAAATAAAATCCTTCACATTAAAAAAGGCAGTTTAAATGAGTAAGTCTATGTGTTTTCTTTGTCAAACACATGCTCCCCCATCTTCTGTGGTGTCTTTGCGGTCTGTGGTGAGAGGTGCATGCTCCGCTTCTGAATTCAGTTCTGTTGTGTGATTGTGATATGAAGGTTTCTCTGAGGTTTTCTGATGCATATCCTCAAGAGAGTGTATCTTCTCATGGTCAGAGTAAATGGACAATGTTTGTTTTAGTAGCCCATCTTCAGTGCACTCGTTTGTGGCCTTGTTCTTTGGAGATGGGGGTGGAGGGTTGGTGCAGGAAAAGAAATGGGGAAGGGTCGCTGATATCATGGTGCCCAAGATGAGGAACCCACCAGCTACCACAAAAGAACAAATGTAAGAACCTGTAATGTCTTTCAACCAGCCTAAGAGAAGAGGACAGAGAGAAAAATTAGTGCAACAAACACAGTAATATTATTAATACTGCACTCTGCTTAATTGTACTGGAAATTTAAATGTCCAGATCTTTAAAACTGTATGAACATTTGGTTTGTGATAACAGTAGGGTAACAGAGTATGTACACTGTATGTCCAGAAATATTCAGACCCCCCTTCAAATTATTGAATTCAGCTACTTCAATTTGGATGTACATTTGGCCATAGTGTATATCATAGCTTTCTTTCCATTTTTTCTCCATTGCTAATCATACCTAATTATTGCCTCAGGGTGCTTTTACACCTGCAGCCTTTAGTCCATTTGAATCAACCATATTGAGTGGGCCCTTTGGTTCAGTTTCTTAGGGTGGGTGTCAACACAGCAATTGCACTTAAGTGAGGACTAAAACTACCACACAAGCCCCTTTAGGGGAGGTGGTTTCTGTCTGGTTCCAAAAGAACTCTGGAACAGTTAGTTTGTGATTTAAAAGTGATCCAACCTAATTTCAACCCAACTACCAGGTGTACTCCACAAGTTTGGGTAAAATAAATGATGAGAAAACACAGTTAAAATAAACGCTTACCAAACCATCTACTTCATTTCTATCATGCAATTTCTAACTTTTAAATTATAATTAGCTTTTTATTTTCGTGTTTATTTTTTTCTCTTTTAATATATTGCTGTAATCATGTCTTAATCAAGTTTTTAATTTCTACTCTCTCTGAATTTCCCCCTGAGCTACTGTATGTGTGACTCTATTTGGGTTTTGAAAGTAAATGCATGCGTGCGGTTATACAGTTATATTTAAAAAATAAGCAAACGTAACGAAACAGAATTAAGAATTAAAGTAAACACATAGCAGGATGAACAACATGACTAAGAGGCTCTTAAGACTAAAAGATGGACTGGCTGCAGCAATGGTGCTACAGAGATCTGACAAAGAAGAGCTTAAATACTAGAACTAGACATGGAACACACACAAGTTTTTAATTTAACCAAACGGCTGACTTAAAGGAGGACCACAAGGCTTAAAGTGACATTTGGGACCGGACCAAAAGCTATTTGCTTTAACCCAATTGCTTCTTGTGGAAAATAAGCCAGATTCATGAGGTCCATCTAAAATAGAAGTGAACTGATGACTGTGTGCGAGATTCTTACCTGACAGTGGTGCTCCCAGCAGGCCCCCCACACTCTCTATAAGCTGCAGAAGACCGAGCGCTCCCAGCATGCGCTCCATCCCCACAATCTCTGGCACCACTGCAAACACCAGTGGTGTCATGGCCCCAGCACAGAACCCATATGCCAGGCTGACCACCAGCAGACCTATGTAGCTGCCTCCCAGAGAACACAGGGGCAGCAGAAGGAGAAAGAGGCCTACCAACCCAGTCCAGGTGGTCAGCAAGTGGACCGTCCGAAAGCGGCGTAGGTCCGAGGTCCAGCCAGACACCACGCGTCCTACAATATCCGTCACACCCGTGGCAGAAATAACAAATGCCGCCTGGTACTCGCTGAAGCCAGTTAGACGGCTGTGGGCCACCAGGTGAACGTAGGGGATAAAATAGCCAGCATTGAAGAAGGTGACAGCCAAACTGTAGGTGAGGAAGCCTCTGTGTGACAGTAATGATAGCTCAAAATAATCACAGGCACGAGAATAGAAAGATTCACAGCTACTGGACTTACAGGTGCTTTCAGTCTGAAAGAAAGTAAAGAAAAAAAATTTAATTGTATTTGTTGCAATCACACTATAAATAAATAATTTACAAAACTCAATACTATGATACTCAAGTATCAAGTAGTCAACATGATTACTTCTGTCACTGTCCTGTTCAAGCAGCTGCTGTTGTGCTCTTGGGCAAAGTTTTTATGAACACTGTTAACAGTACAGATTTATTCCATCTGACACTTACCTGTGCATGCGTTCTTAAGGAGAAAAAATAATAATGACATTTCCTATTACTTTTTAATTTCAAAGAACTGAATGCCCCAATCCACCTCACGTTTATTATCTACATCCCCCTGTATCACACATCTGGTAAATTCCCATCTCCATTGTGGAACAATAGCAAAAGCAGAGACTACTGTTCTGCTGATATATGCCACATTTGCCCCAGCTGGGGTGGATGAGTTCATGTGCACAAACATGGTTTTTCTTTTGTTGCACACCTTCTGCTTTGTTCATGTTTTGTGTACAAAATGAATCCAAACCCTAAGGCTGATTATGTTACTGACAACATGAAACACTGCCATTGTTTAAAAGCACTGGTGTTATTTGGTCTAGAGACCTAAGGTAAATATCCTAAACACTGACCAATATTTTCTTTAAACGAAACTGAATTAATTAAAATTACTGTACTTTTAATATAACTGATCTTTGTGCTATTACAAACGCTGCTAGAAAACTTATCCTCAAACAAGAATATAAACCAGTACCCTTTGCACAGCTTTGGAAGGTCCAAGAGGTCGAATGAGGGCACCACAGGCCACCATGTTGAGGCTGAGACCCCCTAGTATGAGAAGTGCCCCACGCCAGTTGTAGGTCTGCACCAGGTACTGAAAGAGTGGAGAGAAAGCAAAGGAGGACAGGCCAATACCCGTAAAGGCCAGGCCCATGGCCAAAGAGCGACGTGTGGTGAAATATTGCATTACAGAGCCCACTGCTGGCATGAAGACCAGACCCCAGCCTGAACCTACAGACACAGAGGGAAAGAATGAATTCCCTAACCAGTCACATCAGCATTTTGAACAGTCACAGTTTCAAGTGAGTGTTACGATGAGTTATGATAAATCAACTAAAGTAAATTATGCTGGTTAAAATAATGTATTTTACAGTACATCAGTGATGCACCAAAGTGTTTTTAGTATAATATAAGCCATATCACTACATGTTACAAAATAACTGCAATAGGACTATTTTCCTAAAACAAGGTTACCTGTAATGATCCCCATGGTCAGGTAAAGGTGTGTGAGTGTTATGGCCTGAGAAGCCAGGATAAGTCCAAGTCCAGAAAGGAAGCCTCCCAGCATAATGACAGGACGAGCTCCATAGGCATTACAAGCAGCTGTCCCAATAGGACCTATACACACATACATATTAAACGTATGTCACTACAAGTTCACTACATATGAAAAGTGATTGCAGATATTAGCAAACCAGCTACACTGGTATACTCACTGATTAACTGCTGCACACCCAATCCTATGGAAGTTATCCAGGAAACAGCCTGTGCACTCTCCTCAAAGTATTGCACAAATGCCACAAAGAAAACACCAAGGCTGCGGATGAGTCCAAACACCAGTGCAGAGATCATGAAGAGTGCTCCGACCACCACCCAGCCCCAGCCACCATCTGGAGTCTCCACTTGCCTGCAGGACCGCTGTTTCTGCTGCTTTTCCTCATGCTTAGCCATCACTACTGGTCAAGGCGGTGGAAGGAAAGAGAGAGAGACAGAAGCAAAGGGAAAGAGATAGAAGTGCTGTATGTAAGGAGCCTTTTTATTTCTTATTGTTTAATTTTGTAATCTGTTTACTGTTAAGCACTTTGAGCTGCATTTCTTGCATAAAATGTGTTACACAAATAATAATAATTCATTATTATTATTATTATTATTATTATTATTATTATTATTATTATTAAGAGACTGCGAAAAATAGGAGAAAAAAATGTAAATACTATGGCAATTAGGGATGTAAATCTCTTACCTCACAATGACTTCATTAGATCCCTTCATCTAGATCCCTTAAATGCACAACATCAATATTCAAAACATGAATATCACTAGAAAAATATAAACCAGGGGTAATCACCTCTGGTCTTGGAGGGCCAATGTCCAGCGCAGTTTGGCAATTTCTCTAATCACACGTACCTTTTAAACCTGGAAATTAAAAAAGAAACTGAGAACTAGGCGTGTTTGAGCAAGTTAATAACCAAACAGTGCTGAAGACAAGCCCTCCAGGACCATAAATGAACACCCATTTATACCATTTCCAGACCATTAATACACCATGTTTTATGTTATCAACACAATCGGTTCCAGAATAATTTTTATCAGTTCTAACATTCAACAATGAATACAGTTGAATCAATACATTTAGACTGGCATATCCTTTGTAACAGTCTGTAATTAATTCCACAATAAAATAACCGCAGGTAAAATATATGGCTGTCAGGATGGCACAATGAAAATTAAAAAATAAAATGCCCAAAGGAAGGAATCTGCAGGACTGCAAGTGGGAGATGTTTTTGCTCAAAGCACAAAGAAAGAAAACCACACCAGCAGGATCTCATGAATAAGTATTTGTTTAGAAATTTAAAGTATATGAAGTCAAATTAAATGTATGATAATGTACAATAAATTAATTACTACATCACTCAATTACTAATATGATTGTTAGTAACAGTTTAAGTATATTATTCCTATTGTATAAACTCAAACCTAAACTGATATTATTTATTAGGGCAAGTGTTTCTCATGTGTTTTAGGTTTAAGATAATGTGGCTATAATTACACACTGCCATAACAAAAGGATTATTCACTTCCCCATGACTGTCTACTGTTTTCTCCTAAGGTCCTGTAGGAAACACACCAAGCATGTCACATGACTACAAGTGAACCCACATGAGTTCCAGTAAGAAAACACCAACTGTTCACACATTTATATTGTTAGGTCTGGGAATGGAAAGGTATTATGAACACATGGACATCCCTAGATTTAAATCTAGCTAAAGTCTAGTTCACATGCACAGACCATTTCAGGTGCACATGTAAACAAAAGCAGCCTGTATAGGGCTTCTTAACAAATAACCACATTTGTTTACATGGCCTTTGTTCCTCTAACCTGATTCATAACTAACTTGCATAGTTACTCATAACTAACAATGTAGGCCTTCTGAGTACCTCACACTAATATTTAACCTCAAGTTAGAAAAACCTGAAGTTTAGACCTGTAAAAGACATCACACCTTCAAATTATTTGGTTGGGTTCCATCTAAAATGGAAAGCAACATACATAATATATAAAATAATACATAATGTATAAAGCCTTCCACTGAATGAGTAGGTGTCTAAAAACGTCTAGACATAAAGTGTAGCTAAATGCTACACAGAGAGACTATTTTTCCAGTTTATTAATATCTAAAGCTTATATAACTGTCTCAAATCTTGTGTGTAAAATCTTTACACAAGTTTTCCTTCAGGTTACACAGAGAGCAGCATGAGCAATCCCAGTGCTATACCAGAGAATCCATGGTACCCATGCCCTTGGGGGTTAGGTAAATCCTCAGCAGGGTTTGTTGACTACAGTTTCCTCAGTGACAAGTTTCTCTAGTTCAGCTTATGGAAAAACATCTGTTATTTCAGATCCTCCTGTCTATGCTACCTTTTCCATTAGAGTGCGGAAAGCAGCAAATGACATTTAAAGACCCATTTGGAACACCTTGACTCTCAGGGTTTCCTAAGAAAGACAAAACAAAACTAACTCAATAGGTCCAAAACTCGAACTATCTCAGTGAGATCTTCACACAAAGGCAAATCTGGCCTGCTAGGGCAGGACGGTATCCACCCAACTGCTATTGTTTCTTGCAGTAAAGCCACTGCGCTCGCTCACCTGGACGAGGAAAATGCTCTTTATTGACTACAGCTTGGCATACAATACTATTATCCCCTAAAAAATAGTCACTAAGCTCTGATTGCAGACCTCGGTCTGTAGCTGGATTTTAGACTTTCTGACAGACAGCCACATCACCTTCTTCCTAACCTTAAACACAGGCATGCAACAGGGGTGTGTACTGTCCCCCCTCCTGTACTGATTGTTCACATATGACTTTGCTACCAAGCACAGCTCCAACATTATAATTAAGTCTATAGACAACACAACCATCTTGGGCCTCATCACAGACAATGATGTGATGACCTACAATAAGGAGGTAAAGTCCCTGACCACTGCATGCAGACGCTGTGGTCAAGAAAGCTTGTCTTTAAGTTCAAGTTCAAGTTCGGTTTATTGGTCATATGTATGTTAACGTTGGGTCAACAGTACAATGAAATGTGTTGG
>JBBPDA010000013.1:524807-542784 GCA_037974385.1 Arnoldichthys spilopterus
AAAGCAAATAAACAAAAGTTTGCTGAGTTTCCACGGAGCTCTCGTCAGTGCGGCCATCCTACGGCGCAACCGGAAGTGAAGTCTCTTTAATTCCTGAGAAGACACAATTTCTCATACCATACATTAACTGCAATACGACTGTAATGTATCCATTTGTATATTTTCCTTCCTTCCCGGTGCACCAATACCCCAAGTATCAAGCCCTTTCTATGTTCTTTCATTTTTTACTTTTATCTTCATACCATATACTGTAATATTCTTAGGTGGTATAATGTCTTACAGACTTTCCATACTGACAACTCACCCCTGACATCCAAACAGAACAACAGAAGCTCTGGTTTCACAAGCTCCCACTACTCTGTCAATTCTGGCATTGTGTTATTATCCCCTCTCTAGTGTGCAACCATAGCAAGGCAGAAGAAGGAGAGATCCCAGAACTTTTACCTCTATCCAAAAGGTGAAAAATTCACGTATCAGAGAAAGAAGGTAACATTGCGGGATGTATGCGTGCAGTAGCAAACTCTGCATTTATTAAATAATAAGCCCACTGTACACAGACATAAACAAACATGGCCTGTGAGGATCATCATAAAGCTATGGTTTGCTGTCTGAAAGGGAAGAACTCAAATTAAATAAATAACATGTATAGTTGAAAAGGAAGCAAACAGCCGAAGTATTTCACTAGTACACCTTTTCTTGTACTTAAAAATGTCATGAATGTCATGTTCATATTACAAATGTCATATAAACATGAATTATTTTAGAGTATTCTTATCAGTTTGGCAGAATTTTATATCCTTCATACCGTTGTGATTTCATCAGCCGATGTTTTCTCACTAAAATACCCAGAATGCATCATTCAACCACTGTGATAAAGAAATCCTGACTGCTAACATAGCCACTGTTGAAACTGAAATGTCCAACTGAAATTATGTTTGGGTATTTAAAGTTCTATTGATTAATTGATTGATTGATTAATTGATTGATTGATTGATTGACTGATTCTTATGTGCTCCCTAGACTGTCTGACCTTACACTAATCTTAGTGTAACACTGCTTGTGGGTGAAAAAGTACACTCTTTACCTTGTTGCTCTGCATATGCCTGAGTGGTGGCCGTTAATCAGCATATAGACAACACTGGAAATAAAGACAAATGGCCTTTGTTCAGAAATTAGTTTCTTATTCATCTTTTATGTGTACATCAGTGTAGTCGAGCGGGTGAAGTTATCTGGTCCATCATAAAGTCTTCAAAAATTATACTCTGAAAGTCTGTCCATTCAAACAGTACAGAACTGAATCATACCCACTACAAACCGTGACAGCGTCTGAACCGTCAGCGCACCAGCCTTAGGCAAAGCGTTGTTCCAGTGAAACCAACCAAGAAATCTCATTTTATTCGAAATCACAAAGCCAGTTATGGAAATAAGGGGCAGGCTACTACACACATAGGCAAGGTGCTGAAAAACGCAAAAGCCGATTAAAACGCTGTCTGTTTAACAGGCTATGATACTTTCCAGACAGGTGTTATGTCAATAACCAAATCAAAACCAAATCTTGTGCCGAGTGGAGGAGGTTATACGTACCGACTTTTACAGAAGAAGCCAGAAGTGAGTTTCAGTGGTGGCCTTAGTTCCTGTCAGAGCGACTGACCGATAACACAAAAACGATGGCAACACATAATCTTCATTGGACAACTTTCCAGTGCGCTGCACATGTCCACTTTTCAGCTCGGTCTGCCCCGTGGTCTTTCCAAAACACTTACAGCCTTGCTTTTGCGCCGTACATCAGGCTGGTCAGGGTAAATTCCAGCTGTCACTGCCTCCCCAGTAATGACTGGAGTCGATACAGCCTGAATGTGGACTTCAGCAAAGGCAGCTTGGCCAACTGCCAGTTCCACGAAAGAAGCTGTAAATTCAACAAATTTGTCCACTTCATCACGTTTCTGCTTTCACGCTGGACTGTACCTGCAACGCTGTCGTTGTTCTGGCGATGGGAACAGAGACCACAGAGGCGAGACGATAAAATAAATACCGCTGCGTTACACTGAGGCGATTTTGGTTTTCACGGTTGACAACCGGTATCGACCACGGACCCGAGGTAGACACATAGCTCTGTAATGACTACAATATGTACTGGTGTATGAATTACATGTTTAATATAATACAGCGTCCCGTGTACTTTATTGTCCGAGACTCTTATTTTGACACGCGTCATACAAACACGGGTGCTCGCCTGTCTCTCGGTTCGTGCTATCGCAGAGGACTATTTTACACAGAAGCGTCGAAGCAGACTTTCTAAAATAATTTCGAAGCTGTTATTATACGCCATATTACTTCTGTCACGAGGCGCAGCTGTTACGGTTACAGACACTATTCGGGTGTTGTTTTTTTTTTATCTCCAAACGGAACTATTGACCTCACCTGAGTAGCTGCACGAAACCAAACGGTAATCCCCGCCGCTCAAGCCGGTCAGTCAGGTTGAAGCACAATATATTTACTCCCTCGACTGCCGGTTATCTGTTGTTTCGATTAGCCAGCATGGTGGGCATGGTGTCGTTCATCAAATTCCAGGCATTATTTGTTAGTGTCCTATGTAAAGGATTTTCCTGTTTACAAATTCACGCGGGCACGTTTCTGTCGATTCCGACTCGTGAATGAATCGTTGTGAACCGAATCTTTAGCTCTATCAAAATAGATTCAAGAGCATTTACGCAATGTGGAAGCTGTCATTGCTTGGGCTGAAGTTTTGTAGTAACTGTTCCACGTGTGCTTGTGTGATGGGTTAAATGCAGAGGTCACATTTCGTTGTGGTGCTTGAGTGTGTTCACAATGAGAAAGAGTCACTTTAACATTTTAATGGTAATGTTTCATTCAAATGCTGTGCTCTGACATTACTGCTGTTGCTTTGTCAAGTGTACTAATTTTATAAAAAGGGTAGTAAAGCAAAGCAAGGCAATCATCATGTCCAGGACCGTGTACCCCTGGTGTAGAGTGTGTAGTCAGTTGGTGTAGAGAACAGCTGTCTCCAGCCAGGCAAAGTAAATAACTCTTTCTCCAATGTCAGCATAAACTAAATGCTTACCCAGACCTGCAAATGAATGATGCACCATGTGAACCCTGCTTTAGTTCAAACCCGGAAACAGGTGCCCTTTAGTTCATTGTTCTTGGTCTTGAACCACCCACAGAGAAACTAAGCAAATCAGAATGACCAAGTCTCCACTTATGATGAGCTAAGCTGGGGAAGGAAGGATGAGGAGGAGAAACATTGTGTGTTTTAGAGTTCAGAGATAAAGAACCATGACTTAACATTTGAACTTGGTGCTCGGTGCATTGTCTGAAATGTATCATAAAGAGAGGTGTGGACTTTTCCTACCATGAAATTTGTACTGTAAGTGACAAGTAGTTTGTACAAGTTATGTATTAAGTGCTTTAATTGCTGAAGAATGCAAATGATATGATTCACAAATGTATAGTTCCTAAAAGAGGCAACACACACACACAATGACCAAAGACATTGTATTTCCAATTAAGAGAAATTAATTTAATTTTAATTTATATAAAATAGGCTTGTCTTTGTCCAGCAAAAGAACATTAAATTTGACAAAGTCAACAATATCTTTATCCTCATTATCAACCTTTACATTTATTCTGTCTGGCTCGCTTGAGTCCTTGGCCTGCTTGGACTCCTAGACTATCACAAACCATCTACAAAATATACTTTTCCCTCAATCAAAAATACAATTAACACAAAACTGAGGATACATTGACATGTTTAGTAGTGTTACTCACTTAAAATAAACAGGCTCCGGGCCTTTTAAAATTAGTAAAGCAAAACATTTGTTAGCGCGTAAGCTACAATATAACATGATTACGACTGTCATTTTCACACAATAAGTTAGGGAACATGGCAGCCACTGACCAGTTGACATACAGACAAGCAAAAGTTTTCTTACTCGTATAGAAAGAAGTGAAACAGGTCAATGCCAAATGTAAATACAAAAATGGTAGAAAACAGGATAGAATTACACATTGGTTCAGTAATATGACTAATTCATAATCAGAGAAATTTGCATAGCCACACATCACTGGCAAAATTAAATTATTTTAGCTTTCCATCAGTCTTAACTTGCTATATTCCTCCTTTCTAACATACACAGTCTTTCATTATATTTTCTTTTCCATCATTTCTCATCCCTTTTCCTTAAAAGAAAAAACTAATGTTTTTTTACTTTTAAGCCGTTTTTACTTCCTCATTCCCCATTTAAACTCCTAACACACCTTTTTACATACCTTTTACATTACTTTACTTTTTCCTTTTACATGCACAATTATTAATTACTTAACATTTGTTCTAAGCAACAGTTGTAGGTACCTTGCCATTTCCTATTTTATGAGAACTCTTCTTTTATTCTGTTTTTTTTAACATGTTATGATACTGAAAATTGTCAGAAAGAGAATGTTCAACTGGTCAAATAAATAAAGTGGAAAGTGTGAGAAGTAAAGGATATAATCAGCACGTCTAGCGCAGGAGAGCAACATTTCTGGAGCTCATTTGTTTCAGTATATATGTGTGCTTTCCAGGAATGCTGCACTCCACCTCTTTTTATAAAACATACTTTGATTTCTTTCAGTGAGCCATTGTACAAGTCTAGGTACATGCATTTAGTCACTTCTAACTTAGGAGCTCTTTTGTTCTCTTTTAACACATGTTTTAATTTTGTTGCAACACATGAAGATCAGAATTCAGGCTCTGAAACTTGCAAAGCCTCACCCTTCAGCATGAAGTGACTGGGTAATTGTGTGTTGGATCGCTCAGCATGTCTGCAGTATGGCTGCTCCAGTCTGGTACGGGTCTGCCAGAACTTTATATCGAATCTTGGTGTTGGTGATGGCTCCATGCTTCTGCCTCAGGTGCAGCCTCAGCTGGCTCTTATGACGAAAGCGCAGATCACACTTCTCACACTGGGAGATGGTGGGAAAATTGGTGAAATTAAACATTTACAGTATTATCACTGTTGTCCTTAATGTTAATGTATGTTAATTATTGCTGATCCAAATGATTTGAATATTAAAATATTTGTTGCAAAGGTTCCTGAATTCAGTTATTGGAGTGATTTAAATTAATGTTAGTTACCATCTGCATCTCTTACAAAAGGTGTATTTGAATGAGTTATGTATTTTGAGTACTTGTTCGGAAATACAGAACATCAAACCCTGCAAATGCAGTTTGGTCCTGGTTCATATAACAAGACTTCATTGCAAATGAAAAAATAAGTAATTTCAAGCCATTTCTAAAAGTCCATTCCCCATGAAATGTTTAGACAACACAAAGAGCAAGATAACATTTCTAAACAGTGTAACTGTAACTGTGTGTGCGTGTGTGTGTGTGGGTGTGTATTTACTCACGCTATATGGTTTCTCCCCTGTGTGTATACGCAGGTGGCTCTTCAGTGTCTGCAGGTGGCGAAAGCGTGTTCCACAGGTGTGACATGGGTACGGCTTCTCCCCAGTGTGGATCAGAACATGAGCACGAAGATGAGCAACCTGGTATACACAAACACACACAGAGCTATGAGTAAACTGGTAGCACGAGCCTTCCAGTGTACTGCTTTAATGGATCCCTCTGGGTGTGTGTATCATGTTGTGAAACCTACATAAGGGCAACAACACTAAAGTGATAAACGATTTACTAATTTCCTTGCTGTAGCACACTTGATTCACCGCAGCAGAGGCTTTGCCTGTTAACTGATAAAGTCAAGGTTCGTTTAGTGATTTATATGTAAAGATGCTGATAAGATACTGCTATTATAAATAAATAATATTGACTTAAACCACTTTAAAAAAGTGTAAAGTTTATTAATGCTTTGTCTTGTACTGTACCTGCACAAATCGAGCTCCGCAGGTGTCACAGCGATAGGGCTTCTCTCCAGAGTGGATACGGGAATGAGTCTTAAGGTTGGCTGGCCGATTAAACTGTGCCCCGCACACATTACAGCGATATGGCTTGTCTCCTAAAAAGAGAGAAAAAAAATAAGCGTGACTTTTACTAAACGTGAATTAATATGCATGACAGGAATTTTTATGTGAATAATTTATTATGATTAGGCATAAAAGCAAATTGAAATTTAATTATTTCACCATTACAGCCTAATATTGATCTGCACAGTCTGTAGCTCATAGATGACCACCATGAACAATAAATTCTCTAGACTTCTAGAATTTTGGTTGGAAACAATATGGTTCAGCTCTTGAAAGGATTTTTTTCTCTGTAAGTTGATACATCCAAGAAAGCTCTCCCATTGGGTAGGCCTTTACAAGTTGGACTTAAGTCCTACTGTGTCAGAGAAACTACCAACACATAAAAACAGACAGTGGAATGAACCAATCTATTTTGCTTGTTTTATGACGGAAAGTGTCACTGTTAGCCTTCTGGAGGTCATACACACATGTGGGATTGTGAATACGAGTAGCAGGCTAATGAGTGGGTTTCTGTAGGATATTAAATAGTGGCAGCTCTTTGCCTGGACCCTTTTCTAAAGGACTCACTCTAGAACTGCATACAAGGTAATATATGTGTTAATATTTCTGTTACAAACTTCAAGTAGAAGATGGAATGTCATGAAATGTAACAGTGTCCAAAAAACTGCTCATATGCAAAAATATTAGCTTGGTGCTAATACACTTCTAGAGTTTCATAGGGGTGCCATCATTATATGCAGTTGCTATACTGGTACTGTGTGCAATAAAGTTGTATGTATATTTACATCTACTTCTACATTATATTAGGGGTCTATTATATCCATTAAAGCCACTAGTGAATTCTGCATCATTCATTTTTCTGTTCTTTTACTTTTGGAAACACTGCAGAATGACTATCCATGTTAATTGACTGTATGCTACAGATTGGATGGATAGACTGAAAATACTGGAGTATTCCTTTAAGAAGTAATTACTTTACCTGAGCAGGCAGGCTTGGTGCTGCCTTGGTTCCCTGAGTAACAGATCACTGGAGAGTGGCTCTCAAGCTTGATCTGAAGCTTCCCAAATGAATGAGCGGTTTGTTTGGCTGTCTCCAGCACAGGGGGACAAGCATGTTGATACACAGAGCAGAAACCTGTAGAGATTGTTAGATCAAAAATCCTGAAATGTGCATTACTTCTACACATATTGTATTAACACAGTGAATTGAAAAAAATATTAATTCAGAGAATGGTTGTGCTTACTTCTGTTGCCCTGGCTAACAGTGACCAATGGTCCTCTGTAACTGTCCACTGTGTGAGTTGAGAGTCCATGGAGGGATGTGAAGGGGGTTTGATGCTGCAGTGTTTCATAAACCGGAGACAGGCCTTGTCTGCATAAAAAAGAGCTGTTACTTAACTACAGCCTATTATGATAATCAATCAAACATGGAACCATCAATTGGCGGTCATGAAATATTCCATATCGTCATTGTCCATTGACCATGTATCTACATTTTTTTTTTTAAAGCTGTTTAAAATGTCAACTATTATTAACATGGTCTCAAACCTTCATTAGTGTTGGACCAATAGGAATTTGAGGTATACAGACACCTTTTCCAATCCTGTTTTAACAACAGCAACATTAACAACAACAAAATGCAATGTGTGTAAAAGATTAAAGGTTTTGTGTTCCAAAACGCATTTAAGACCACTTTAATTTTTTAAGGTGTATGTTGTTGGAAATGCACTTTACACATGCAAGAAATATTAATGCTGCTTTAAGTAATACCACCTTTATTACAGAGATAAAATGCATTAAACATTGTTCTGTTTCAATTGTTCTATATCCAGAATTGTTGCAAATAAATATGCAGCATCTTGGAAGGAAACTCTTCATTTATAAGACATAGCCTAGGTTGTGTTGATCATGCTATAAAATCATAGCAACTTACAAATCATTCAGCCCATGTCCAATCCTTGGCCATGTCTCATCAGATGGTTTGGGTGTGCTGTCTGTCCTGGTGGCAAGAGAGTGGTCAGATGTTTGCTGCTGCTCCCCTGGACCTTCCTCTTTAATGGGTGTGGCACATAGAGGGTTGAGGACAATGTATTTGTATTTCTTCCAGTTACAGGCCTTTGGGTCAGGACTAGGTCTGGATTCAGAACGTGGCTGTAAATGCATGATAAAATCTGTAGATTAGCAATTCTTATGTACTGCAGTTAAAAAACACAAGCTATACAGCCCTACAGTAATATATAGCAAAAAGCAGCAACAATAAAACTGTTTGAAAAACTAAGTAAATAACTAACTTTTGTTATAGGACAGTGTTGATTGAAACTACAGTTCCTTTTGTGCTGCAGAATAGACATTACAAACATTACAGACTGGGTTATATAAATGTGTGAAGGACATGCATCAGTGCAGGACATGCACAGTATACACAAGTTTCATATTCATGCCAATTCATGCACCCACTCTCACCTGCAGAGGCAACATACCTTCAGTTTAGGGGAGAGACTGCAGCTGCTGGATTCAGCAGGTGAGTTGGGCTGACCGCTGGATTGGGCAGGGCTGTGTGGAGATGGAGTGCTGGGGGAAAAGGATGAGGATTCTGGCTTCTCCACTTTCAGGCTCTGGGGTCTGGGAGCAGGCTTCAGTGAGGTCCTGGTCTCACCTGGAACTCTGCAAGGACCAACAGTATGGGTTCATATGTATATAACACTGCTTACTTTGTGTTCTCATGTTATCGTGATCAATGAAACAACTCTTCTAGCTTTACAATACACTCCACAGTAAGTCTTAGTCCATCAGCTACACTGACCAAAGAGGTGAGTGAGGACAGATGTAAATGTGATTACATAATAAATCGCCAAAATAAACTGTGGATTACCTAAGTATCAGTATAATTGATTGTGACAGCTTAATTTTACCCCTGGTTCCTAGTAATTATTCACTCACTGTCATGGTATACAAGTGATGTTTTTAAACATCTTTTAGCACTTATAACACTTCTATCAACATCCTTTATATATTTTTTAATAATAAGTTTTTGTAAGGGGGGGGGTCTTTTTCCTCTCTCTTTTTCATATGTCTCTCATTCGGTTTCACCTGGCTTTGTCAGGGCTGGGCTCTTCTGCCTCTGCAGCAGGTCTGGAAGGAGAGGAGGAGGTGAAAGAGGGATGTGCTGGAGGGGATCTGCCACCAGGGGGCACCATGGAACTCACATAGGGGCCTTTGGAGTCCAGTTCTACCCGTGGAGGGCTCACACACACCCCTTCACTGTCAAGTAATATGCAAACACAGAGAGTCATGTCAGAGGTCTTATGTCAGTATCACTAAGTATATGTAGTGTCCCAGGCTTTAACAGTGTAAAGTGCAGAGCTTCAAAAATGTGGTGATTTGACTGTGCATCTATACTGTAAAGTACTGTTCAATTTAGAAGACATATAATTGACACTGATTTAGGTTTGGTTTTCCATCACTCTGTCATAGTAAAACTTTCAGAACACAAGAAAGCTGGGGCCTGCAACAGGGGCTCTCAGTTCCAGTCCTGGTGTACAGTAATACCTGTTCTGTAAGAATGTTCTGCAGGTGTCAGCAACATGGTCCATCTGAAGGTAGGTGGCAGCAGTGAGCACTCCAGGCACAGTGCTGGGGGTCAGAGGAAGGCGGGAGGTGTACATAAAGTCTAGCAGCAGTGACACACTGCCCACATCCAGCTCCTCTGGCAGGGACAATGAAACCCCACACTCATTAACAGTGCTGGCGGTGTGGCGGGAGAACAGAGAGTAGAAGAAACCACTGGGGAAAGAGAAAGAGAGACATTCTCACCAAGATGGTAAACAGCTGGATCGCATAAAGAAAGCAGTATGATACAGAAAAAAATCAGTGGAGGTACCGATATAGAAACAGAAATTGACATCAGAATCTACATGACACATAAACAACATTTGCCTTACACAGAGTTCTTGCAAGAATTACATTTTTTAAAATATTTTTTAGCAAATTAGCTATATATAGCTATAAAGTGCTGCCCATGTGTTAGAGTTTCTGACTCCTCTATTCTCCAGACCAGTTCAACCCTGGACCACCTGCATGTGCTGCTCAACCCCCTAACCAGAAATACTACAGAATATTTCACTAACTACAGATTCAACTGATCCCTCTTTTACTATCTCTAAAACTCTTTTTCTGTTGACTTCTGTTCACTTTAAGGCATTTATCAGTGATTAAGTCTGTGCACTTCTAACTTGTATTATTACATTGCCTTGTTGTTATTCTTTCATTCTCTCTTACTATCTGGTGTCGAGAAGAGGAGGATGGGTCCCCCTTTTGAGTCTTTTTTACTCCCAAGGATTCTTCCTTCAGCTTTAGGTAATTTGCCTTTGTCTCTATTGCCTTTGACCTGCTCACTAGGGGCTTAGACTTGGATTCCATAAAGTTGTTATCATGAGCAGGGGGAAGCAATTCTAAATGTTTCTTGGCTTGAAAATACCTTTTTTTTGTGTAGAACCTTTACATTATGTGGAAGTTCTTTATGCTCTGTAAAGGTTCTTCACACGTAACCTATCTAATGTACTTTTCTTTAGGGAATTAAACATGTTTTTTCTTTGGCATTAATCCTAAGAATGTAAAACTGTTTAGAACTGTTATAAATATAGAACTGGTTGCAAATGGTTTAAGGGCTTGGTTTTGTGTATCATATGAAGTAAAAAGATAAATATAAATATAAAAAGACAATAAGAGCACATTCCCCTTTAGGCAAATAACTATATAAAACTGCAATAAACAGGGACAGGAAGGAATGCACTGCACATACATGCTCTCAGGAGAGTAAAAATAATGACATAACCTCTTTAAACAATGAGACATTCTCTGAAAAGAGAAGCAGCAGCACAGGAAGGAGGCAAAGAGATGGGAGGGAGGAGGAAAAAAATTGTTTTAGACTAGATCAGACAAGACTGGGTGTTTTCAGAGTGGTACGGGTGTTAGCTTAGAGAATGAGAATTCCCCCTATGTGCTGGCCATGCCAGAGGACTGACCTGCATGCTATAAGCACTGCACAATGGGCACGCAGCCGGGCATTGCCCACCAGAAGTGTGGCATCAGTCAGGATGTCTCGATGCCGTAGCTCGTTCAAATTGAGCAAGACATCGCTGGAGTGGCGTGTGAACTCCTTCACATATCCCTGTGCCTCCACCACATGGTCACACCTTGAATTAACCCCGTAGCCTTCAGCCATCTGCATTTTACTCATCATCTAACAGAGATAAGGGAGGCATGTTCATATGAGGATTTAGACATCACTGTCATCTTAAATTTGCACATTTGTATGGCACTAGAAAACTTAGTCTGCCTACCTTGCCTTACTACTTTATTAGCTTTATTTGAAATGATGAAAAGCAAAACCTGTAGACGGCTCTGCTTGGGGAGACCAGCTCCCTACTCGTACCTGCAAACAAACAAACAATTTTATTAGAAAATCTTCCAATTTTGTCATTTTGGGCCCAAACACTTTAGCTCCACTGTCTTTACATAACTTAAAATAAAAAGTAATTTCCTCAATAATGGTATGATTTATAATGGAATAATATGTTTGCACTCATAAAAAGGGTACTCCTTCATAGACAAACCTTTTTTTTTTTTTTTTTTTTTTTTAAAGAACCATCTTAAAATAAAGAGATAGGCCTTTCATCCAGACAAAGAACCATTTAAGCATTCAACTTGTTCTCTGAGTGTTCACAGTTTTATGTAGAACCATTGCCTTTATTAAAGATCCCTTTAAAAACCTTTTTAGGGTGTAGGATTACAAAGGGCTTGATCAGTGCCTTTGCTCTCTTAGTAAGTCAGTACCATTTAAATGCAAAGTCAAAATGTTCAGTCACACTTTACTGTTTAAAGGAAGCTGTGGAGGAAGAAATGTGTACTCATAACACAAATATGTGCCACAAATCAATTAAGCAATTAAACACTTTAATAAGAAGAAGTATACCATGCAAAGCGAACCATGCAACAGAGACTGAAGCACAGCTTTGCATTCACTCACTCGTCCATTCATTCAGAGACATATCAGTTGTTCTCCACAACTAAATGGCAAGAACATTTTTCTTTTGTTTTGTGTCAAAACTTGTAGCTTACTTTTATTTTAGCATTACCCGACACAATGCAGTATGAAGTAAATGTACCAGTTTTGTACCAGTGGCTTTCTAATCTCAAAGGGAATGCATGCTAACCTCAATATAAAAAAACCCCCAAAAACATTGATTTATAGAATTCAAAACTTCAACTCACCCCGACCAGCAGGGACGAGAACACACACCCCACTGTGGCTTTGTGACCCCTCTCTGCTGCCGTCAAACCCCGCACCACACACTCAGTTCTGTGTGCCCGTCTCAAATGATGGTTTTTACAACTGGCCAGTGCAACCGGAGGGAGGAGGGCCTTTATAATGTTGTGCAGGAAGTTCCATGCAGCAGGGTTGCTCATTTCCTGTGTTAAGAGAAGATGTCTTTTTTGCACTGACCTGAGAACAGCCTTTTCTTGCATTATCACAACCTTAAACCTGACAGCACAATTATCAACACAGACCTGAGATCTGGGCTAAATGCTAATGTCTTTCCGGATCCTCATTTCCCTCTTCCCCAGGCGGCCCATGCGCCCACTGGAAGCCCTGCAGGAAAAGACCCCGGGCCCCAGTGCACCTCAGGTATTTATAGTTGTGTATTAGGGCCTTTTGTGTTTAAGCTTGCCTGCAGTGTAAAGTGATGACAGGAAAGAGGGGTTTGTATGTTTTTGATCTGTTGTGTGTGTATACCCCAAATCAAGTGTTTGTGAGTGGGTGGATGCAGGCATGCAGAGAATATTAGTTTACCTGTTAGAGTGCGTGCTTCCCTAAGCAGCGGGTGCATAGGAGTGCGTGTCTGAGCGCTTGTGCGTGGGCATACATGCATTGTCACAGGGTCAGAAGGTCTAGTAACACTATCCAGGAGTTCACCTAACTAAAGCAAACCTTGCTGACCCTGTCTGACTCTCTCCAGGACAAAGGAAACGGTCCAAAAGGAAGTTTTTGAAAAACTGGGAACTTACCTTAACACCCTCCACAATGTACCCTTCATTTCAAACACAATATTACGAAGGTTTTATGTATCAATGTCAAGTTGTGAAAGCATAAAGCAGTATTGTTTTGGACAGACATCAGATATTTGTGGTATGTATAATATAATAGAACACTGCAAAAGTGCTGTAAATGTACAGCATAAATGTACTGTATTCCTGAAATATAGCTGATATTTTAGCAAGGTACAGAAAGGAACAGGTTCAGCTTCTTGTCAAAAAACTTGTGGGATTTGTCAGTAATTGACTTTTATATATATAAAAAAAATATGCAGTAATATTCACTATATTTGGATCAAAGCAGTGTGCTAAAAATGTGATATAAGTATCAGAACAGTAAATGAAATGAGTAGCATATAAGAAACTGATGCCAGTTTATTACTGTAATTTTATTTCACAGTGTATGTCTAATAAAAGGAAACCCTTTTCAACTGCCACATATGTATCATACAGTTTTTATAATGTACAGTCATGGAATCAGTAAGCGTACTTTAGCGTTATCAGTCTGCATGCAAAACCTGCCATCTCACATTTGTTTGCAACAAGAAAGACACAGAAGAAGACTGTGAACCATGACAGATATATACTGCCACAATATTATACTATATAGTTTCCGGACACCCATTATAATCAGTGTATTCAGCTACTTTAAGGTGGACCAACTGCTGAAACAGGTGTTCAGCCAGTCAGCAATGAGTGGACTGAAGTGATTCTTTTGAAATGGGTTGGCACAATGTTTGTGATCCAGAACTGATTATCCAACATCAGTACCTGGCTTTACTTATGCTCTTGTTGCTGAATGCAAACAAACCCTCACAGCAATGTTGCAACATCTAGCATACAGTTGTCCTTGTAGAAGTGATGCTGTTACTGAAGCAAAGGAGGGATGAGCTTCCTAGTAATACCCATGAATTCAGACGAATCGCTGGATAAACTGGTTCCTACAAACGTTTGGTCAGTTCTGGATACATTATAATTTAACTGTGGAGTGAAGTAAAAGAAGAACCTGCCTGGTGTTGGGATTACATATCAATTATAAGTGCCCTCTGTTATATTCTCAGTTATGACTGAATGATTATTCAGACATTAGTCAAAATGTGCTAGAAGGAAATATCAAGCCTTCTAACCTAATGAGTATTATCTGGAACTTGGTTGTAGGTCTCATGAAAACTTGACAGTGTACAGGGTAAGGAATAGGGACAGTGATCCAGGATTAATGTTCATCTTAATATGATAAGATGGACATGGACATGGCCTGATCCTAATCATCATCTTTGTTCATCTGTGGATCCAGGTCCTGACCTCAAATTAGAAAATCATCTGCTCATGCAGCCAGGTCAGCAGGTGAAGGGAGATTGATTGCACACCCTGCTCGCGCCTGCCACAAAAGCTGCCGGCAACCTCTGTCTGCCTTCCTGTGACTTTGTATGTCTGTGTGTATGTGTGACTGAAATCCCTTGTTATGGCCGTAATGAGGAAGGAAATAGGAGAGTAAAAAAATGAGCCGAGGTGATACCCTTCTCTCACAGTTAAAAAACAAGCTCACAACACCTAGAGAAAGGCAGTACACAGATGTGCAGGAACCATGGAACACCCTCTCCACGAGGCTTCCTGTGAGCAACACACATACACACACACACAAAACATAGAGCCAGGCATGAAACGCCTGCGCAGGACATCCGTCAATAAGTCTGAGCGGAGAATGAGACTAGGGATGTGGGGCCCATTTAAGTCCCCAATAAGTTGAAAAGAAATGGGAAGTTACCTCATCTTCAATACACATAGTTCATGGAGAGGTTCTGACCCACACACCCACACATGAGTTCTTAAAGACTCCTAATCCTAATACATTATTGACACATTTGAGGTCGTCCCATAAACCCATAGACTGATTCTTTTATTGCTTCATAGGCTTGTAAATGCTGTTTATTTATGGCAAGCATTAATGCATGGAGTACATATGTGAAACTGGTCCAGGAAAAACAGTTGGCCTACCTGCCGAAGCGTATTAACATGGGTGTAAGGGTGTAAAACAAATAAATAATTAACGATCATATAAGGTTAAAAATAAAAGTTAAAGATTACAAATCAATTAACAATTGTATTAACTGATTAATTAATCAATTATTTAAAAATCTGATTCTACACATAAATGCTGCAAAACATTTTCTTGCGCAAATTGCTTCAGGTGTTATCATTGGATTGAAGGATTTCAGACAAGAAGTTGCAATCATGAAGTTTTTAAGTTCACAAGGACAACATTATTAAACACCATTCTAATGGAATGATACAAATTAAAAGCCTTTGTCAGTATGGCTGGTTTCACAATGTGCAATTGTAAAAATTAATAGAACCACAGCTCTGGACAATTGTGCCATATGTTGGGGGGAAGGTGAGAGGCCAGCAGTCACTCAAAAAGAGTTTAAGAACAACATGAAAGCAGCAGGACAGTTACACAGAAAACAATGCAATACGTGGCACTGAAGACGCAAAAAAGAATGGACCAAAACTAAAGCTAATGCTACAAAAAGATGATTACTTCTTACTGTAGTTGTATTTAAGCTTTAATTGTGAGTACAGTAATGTTATTTTTTTGCAGTTAAATGTCATATCACACTTTGTTAATGTTTTATGAATATAACATTTTGTACCTTTTGTTCATGTTCTAAAGATAAAGTGAAAAAAACATTGTGTGTAAATGTAAAGTGGATGTATTAACTGAAAGTATATTAAATAAAAACAAAGGTGCCTAAATACTTTTCCCTAACTTTTGTTTATGGAGTTCATACAGAATAAACTGGCACACACATTGCTGTGTAAGATTAATTTGTCCTTTTCTGGTTGATGTTTTTATATATGGCGAGAATTAAATACATTTCCATGTTTTGCATGGCATGATCTGAACCTCTTCTCAGTTTTAGCCCCATAAGTGGTGAAATGAACTTCACCTGATGGTTGGAACTCTCACTCTCACTGTCTCTCACTGTCTTCAAAGACCCACCTCTTTAAAGAGCAATTAAAAAAGTAACTTCTTGTCTCAAACTAACTAACATAATTAACAAACCTTCTCACAAATAACAGTATATTATTTAAAAACCTTTCTTTCCTGCAGTCTAGGTTTACGAAGTCATAGCAGTGGGCAGCCAGCAACAGCACCCAGGGAGCAGTGTAGCGGGACAGTACGTTGCTCAAGGGTACCTCAGTAGTGCCCAGGCCGGGACTCGAACCTGCAACCTTCAGGTACCAAAGGCAGTATCCTAAGCACTAGGCCACCACTGCCCAAGAATTACTACCGCATGCCTTGCTACCGAAACCCAGGAGCAAGGCATGTGGTAGTAATTACTAGTGTGAGAGGCAAGTTTTATAATGTAGTAATGTACGCATTAAAGTACATTTAATTTAATGTTTACATCAAGACAATTATTGCTATGAGCATGTAAAGCTCAGTTGGAACACTAAACACAGTGAAAAATATCAGTGTTACATAACAGTTCATCACTGCATAAAAAATTTGAAATTGCATTATGCAAGGAGGGAACAATACATCAACTATATGCAGAAATGCCTGTGAGTTCTCTGGGTCCAAATGGATTGACCAAAAATGATATTTTAATTCATATGAACCTTTATTTAATGGACAAAAGTACAAAAAAAAAGATTTTTTAGTGGTTTTCCCGACCAACTTAATTGTATATCATTAATACAATTATATAAATTTAGAATTTGGTGACTGCAGCACAACAAATGTTGGGAAAGTCAAAAAAAGTTTGAAAAGCTCCACATTAAGCAGGTTAATTAAGCAGGTGATATATCATGACTGGGTATAAAAGTAGCATCCATCAGGAGTCATGGCTCAACCCTTTGTGCCAAAATTTGTGGGAGAATAGTTAGTCAGTTAAAAAATGCAATTTGAAACTGCATTATGCAAGGAGGGAGCCATACATCAACTATATGCAGAAATGCCTGTGAGTTCTCTGGGTCCGAGCACATCTCGGATGGACCAAAACACTGTAGAAATGTGTGCTGTGGTCAGAAGAGTCAACATTTCAGCATATTTTCAGAAAAAACAGACGTCAAATTCTTTGTGCCAAAGATGAAAACGACAGTCCAGATTGTTATCAGCAAAATATGCAAAAGCCAGCTATATGCGAGTTCATCCCTGTCCACAGCATTGGTGAGTTGGATGTATGTGAAAGTACCTTTGACTCTGATGCATATATGAGGATTTTAGAGAGACATATGACACCATCAAGGTGACATCTCTTGCCAGGGCATTAATATAGGAGTATTTGAGAAAAGTACTAAACATTAAACAATAAAGCTGGAATCTGTAAATGAGTGTCATTATGTTATTACAAAACTTTGTTTGTGCCTAAACATGTGTTCAGTGTGCTAATGTGAGTCGGAAGTATCTTTTGGTCAGGGGTGTGAAGAGCGTGTGTGTGTCTTTGTGTCTCTTATTTGTTTTGATGGGGGCCTGGATCAATTGTGTCTTTGGTGCAAGAGGGAGAAAAGGAAAACAACAGAGGAAAAAAATAGAAGGAGATGTGGGTCTAGGCGACTTCCAGGCATTGTGCGAGTAACGGAAGAGGGGGGCGGCCGAGGAAAAGTGAGAACATTACTAAAGGAGGTTCACCAATTAACGGAAACTGTACAGTCTGTCCGACTGGCAGCAGCACCACTTTTATCCCTAGCTTTGTGTCTCGCCTAGCGTCCTGCAGCACCTCTTGGGTGGGGGGGTTATCTACTATATGTTACTCTACAGCAGCTTTACAACACTTTACAACGCTTTACAACACTTTATTGTATACCTGTTCATATATATATATATATATATATATGGAGTTGTTACTCCAAAATGCTACACTAGCAAAATTATAATTATGAATATACTATTTTAACA
>JBBPDA010000013.1:545218-556421 GCA_037974385.1 Arnoldichthys spilopterus
TATATATGAACAGGTATACTGTTAAAATAGTATATTCATAATTATAATTTTGCTAGTGTAGCATTTTGGAGTAACAACTCAAATGTAATTTTGAGTGTATTTCACAAATCAGAAGACAGAAGTTATTTTTTGTAACAATGAAATTTCTAAAATCTTAATATGCAGTTAGCAGAGACTTCAAATGTGACACAAATGAAAATAATGATGCTGTTCTGTACTGGCTTCTTAACTCTGCTTTTGTCTAACCACTGCAAATGCCTTTCCTAGTGCTGATAATTCTGTGTAACAATTTTCTGTTGCTTCTCCATTGCAGAAAAAACACACACCAGTAAAATTATCTTCTATCTATTACCAACTAAGTATCCAAACAGACAAAAGGCATGAGGATAAACTAAAAAAGACAAAAACATGTTCCTTTTCCCACTATTTTAAGTCCAATCTATAATTTCTTTGCACAATTCTGCTACTGCAGCTGTTGAAACAATAAGTGCAGCGGTGATAAACTGCTACTTCCTTTCAAAGCTGAAGGTTTTGGACATATAAGGACATACACCAGTGCTATCCGGTGGGGGAATGGTGGAGTATTGAGTGTATGTGGGGGGTGGGGGGGGGGTGTATGGGTTGTTTGTCCTCTTTAGGAAGGTAGTAGGAGGCAGAAACATGGAAAAAAGTAGACAAAGAAAACAATAAAGAAATTCTGAAAAGGAGCTTCCTCTGCAGGATAGAGGGGAATATCTGAGCACTTTATGTATATGAGTGTATGTGTGTGTGTGTGTATGTGTGTGTTACACATAAGGAACAGACTAGTCACTGCTCTCTCACTCTCTTTCTCTCTCTCTCTCAGAAGAATGGAAATGTCTTAGAAAGTGAGAAAAGACTATCAGGAAACCAATGAATCAAGCAAGAGTCACTGTGATTCCCAATCTGACAGAAAGTTGTTAAATGCAGTTAGTATTATATACTGCTGACTCCATAATGAAAGCATAGTTAAGTTAAATCTAAGTTAAATCTTCTCATGCTAAAGTTGGTGATGATGTTTCAGATCAGAGTTACCTCTTTCATAACCAACATTATTAATAGAAGGTAATGCCACATAAAATAGCCTTTGATCGGAAATGGATCAGAAGAAAAATCCCTGCTAACAACAATGCCCTATTCACATGCCTGTCAACAGCCACATAAACCCAGTGTTGTATTTAAGCATGTGATGACAGCCCTCTTCTCTGAAATTGATTTTTCCGGTTGAGTCTAAGAAGTTCATTGTGGGCTTTAAGTGGTCAAGTAAGTAAAAAAAACTGTTATCTGTTTAAATATAATTCAGAAACACACATTGTTGAAGAATCTAAGCATTCTTTTCAACAAATTCACAACAAAAATGATTCAGAATATATCACATTAAGCATGAACATGTTTTAGAAGTTAAAAAGTGTGTAAATACATATTAAATCATTTAAGCCTATATGGACATTATGAAATGAGATCAAACAAAATGGTCTTGCAAGGTATGACTTTTCACTTTGAACCTTAGAAAATGTTGTTGATTGATTCAAGGCAATGAGTTTGCATGATTTTTAAAGTTAATTTGTTACAAATAATGTGTGTGCATGACAACTGATCATAACAATTTTCTTTTAGAAAAAAAGTGTGTAACCTGTGTATGTGTTCCTTTGCTTAAATATAAAATGTTTAACTATTATCTAATGTTACTATTGTTGTCCTCATGTGCACTTCTTTCAACTGTACTGTCATCAGTGTAATCAGTAATGCTAACAACCACACCTTTCCTTATTCCATACAATAATGTATTGAAATACACCTAAAAATGCCCCAGGATGCCCCCTGCCATGTTCATTTTAGTCTTCTCCTTACACTAACCTACCTGATTCAACTAATCAGCTCGTTAACAGGCCCTTCCGGAGTTGAAATGGGTGTGTTGGACACAGGAAACACACTCAAATGTGCAGGCAAGAGTGCTCCCAGACCAAAGTTGAGAATCACCGGCTTAGATCAGTCCTGTTCACCGAGCACAGAAAAGAGAAACTGTGCTGAGAGCTACTCATGCACTGGATATTATAAGTATATTATATGTTGTGTTATATGTATATACTGGACCACTGCCACTGTTCATAATGCATCTAGGGTTATAGGGCAATTATCTCATCTTCAAAATTTGTATATAGTGTGCTTTGAATAAGTGCTTTAAAAGCTTATACATGTTGCCTTTTTATCAGGAGTTTACTGACGTGGCAGAAAGCAAAAGATGGAATGGATTAAAGAGAGTCCCTGTAACCTTATGAACTGCTGTGATGGTTTTTGTTTGTTTTGTTTGTTGGTTGTTTGTTTATTTGTTCATACACAACTTTCCATTTTTTTGTTTTTGAAACATGTTTCTTGCATCATATTAAAAATTTGTCATAAAAATTTTAATTCTCAGTTTCAACATAAATGTTGTCTTTGTACTATTTTTAGTTAAATATGGGTTTTCATGACTTGCAAATCTGTTTCTGTTTTTATTTACATTTTACACAGCATCTCAACTTTTTTTAAATGGTGTTGTACATGCAGATGTTCATTATGTAGAAGCAAAGATCAAACTCATGATCTACTCAGAAAAAAATATATCATCATTTATCACAATAATGATAACATAGTCGTCCATATCTGTTGTGTCCTTTGCCAAAACGTGTAGTTCCATAGCCTATTTCAGTGTTTCGCCAACAATGTCTATATATGTCTAACATATTAAAATGCATGACTTTATAATGTAAAGTTTATATGCATGAATTTGCATTCTAATTCAGAATTACCTGTTCATTGATACTTCTTATTTCCCAGGAATCGTCACTGGCATTTCCCCATAAAGAACTTCTCATGACAGTCATTTGTCTACTAACTGTAAAGTGTAATTTGAATTGTGTGCATATTTGGACACATTTGTTGCCAAATTACGAAGTTTTCATGAAAAATAAATATATATATTTCCGCCAAGTGGATCTTGCCAAGGTGGCAAGACAAACAGCAGAGATAAGGAAAATCTATTTATTTTATATATTTACGGGGCAGGATATATCTACAAAGCGGGCGGATTAATTCGCCTCAGGCTACAGTTTTTCCCCTTTTCCCCTTTTTTCTGTAGATAAAGATACGCACCATCTGTCATTCCAATATGGGACACCCCCTCCACAACCCACACACGCACAACTCTTACGTCACGCGTTTGGAGCAGTCCCCAGTTTCTTTTGTTCCTACCTGCATTTCGACACATCCCGCCTCCTGCGTCTGGATTTGCTAATATTCTTCCTCATTCGGCGCCATGATTGGCTAATCGTTCATTCTCCTACGCAGTCTGTCCACAGAGCGAATTAGTAACCAATCATAGGCTGGGAGGCGGTGCTTGCCGCAAAACGGGTGGAGTACGCAAAAAGAAAAAAAAGAAAAAAAAATAACGCCGCTTCTCCTGGGCCTGTGGCACACACGCAGGATCCTCGAAAAAAGTAGGTTACAAAAATCCATCCGATATTGGAATAGAAAGTAGCATGCTCCAGAAAAAGTCTTTAAAAAGTTAATGTACGCAGCAGGCCAGCTGAGCGCTGTTTGCCGCGGCGAGGAATGAGGAGTGTGAGAATGGTGCTAAGCTGGAACGTTCAGTTCTGTTGACGGTGGCGAGCAGGACAGTTAGCATGGGCACACCAGCAGCCACACACGGCAGGCCGGGAGAGTTTCCAGTGATGAATTGCTGTATAAATCGGTGTACTGTGTGTGTGAGTGCCCGCGTTGGGTTTTGCATGCTCCGAGCACGGTGTGGCACGATGCCCGGAGCTGCACACTGTAAGCTCATCGCCCAATTCGGAGGGCGAACAGCCTGCATCCTCGCTGATCGCTAAAACCGAGCAGGAGCCGAAGGTGCTGCAATGTGTTTTGTTTCGCATAGGGGATGAGAGGCGAGGCAGGCCAGCTGTAGTCGGGGTGGATTAGCCCGCATAACAGGAGGTAACGTTACGGAAATCGTTAAAGGCGGTAGCCACTGCTCGGACCTTCCCACAGCTCGCATACAGGGGTTATTGAGTTGCATTGGGACCGAGATTCCACGGATCCCGTATTAGGCTAAACACGTTGTCCAGTTGGCAAAGCCTTAACACGCTAGGAGTGTGGCAGTGGTGGTCGACTGTGGCTCACCGCCGGTCACAGTGGTGCTTCGCTCAACACGGTGTTTTTGGACGCGTGTCTCGTTAAATTCCCAAATTCACTAACGTGTCTGCGCGTCAGTCGCCACTGAAGTGTGTTTACCCCGGCCCAGCACTCCTTGGGGTTAAGTAAGCGGCCAAACGGCTTCACATAACCAACGCCGTCGGCATGGTCACAGTGAACCTCCCTACAAACTTTTAAGCCGCTCAGTTCATCGGGATGACTGATAGCATTTTAACTGAGGGCCCAGTAGCCCTGTAATGCATTTTACCGTCTAGTCGTGTCAGTGGATTGTGTTGGTCCTGGGCGATATATCATCTACATCGTGATGCTGACCTGTGATATTTATTTTAAAACCTTGTTTCCCGTATATCTGACGGATAATGTGATCAATGTAATTTTAATACAGGAAAAGAGAACAAAACGCTAATTTTAAAAGCAACTGAGACGTGTAAGGCATTTTTTCATGGTGTAGCAGTATTCGTTGCTGTCCAATGAAAACCACATATCTCCATTTTTTTCAGATTTTACTCCTCTACACCTACACAGCAGCTGGCCTTTACATTGTGGGAGGGTTTCATGATAAACAGACCAAAAGAAATGCCCCCAAATCACCTATATTTAAATGATCTTTCTTTATCTTACAGTAGAAGTGATGACATTTTTTGTTTTACTTCTCCTGTTATTATTTTGGAGATGCTTGTTTTTTCTTGGACAGTGATAATAATGCTGTTATGTGATCCTGCCATATTCTCAAAAAGTTAATATTTTATGATTTTCAGCCACTTGTAGCTGATGTTGTTGTCAAGTTTAGGCTATGCTCTTCCAATTGCCCCCACTGACATTTTCTCTTTATAAGTGAAACAAATGAAAAAGGGCATTGCAGTGTTTTGCATTTGACTGACCATTGTGGAGTGGATGTTGTTGTGGTTGACCAGATGGGTCGACAAAAAAAAAGATAATTACACAACGTTTCCGAACACATTCTAATGGAGAAGTTTGTACACAAAGAGGGTCACGTCTAAATATTTAAGACAATGGCTATTGTGCCAATGGGGGATCAGGAGGAACTTTGCACCTGTGGGAATTGTGTGTGTGTGTGTGTGTGGGAGGCTGTTTGCTGGAGGACCCCTGGAATTCCCCTCCTGGTTGGGAATCGCTGCCTCTTCCTGCTTTTTCACTGAGAGCCTGTTATTGTAGCAACTGTAAGTTGCCATAAGAAACCCACTCTGTGACATCCTCTAGTTTCCCTTGGTAACCATCTGCATATATACAGCAAAAGACCTAGATTGCAGTCAGCACTGTCAATGTGATCAGTGGTGTAATTGTTGACTAATGTTCAGTCAGTCAGGGTTTATATGACTCTTTGGGGATTCACCCTGTTTCTGCAGTCCTATTTAACTTATAACAAGTATTTGGTTCCAGTCTGCTATTTATGTAAAACATGTGCTTTCTGTGATCCAAAAATTGTCTTTCACTGTAATACAAACTCCATTTATTGGGAGTATTTGGAATTTTTCATAAAATCTGGGAAAGAGAAGAATGTGTGATTTGTTAACTCTCATAAACTAACACACATTTCTGACCAGTTTAAAAATATTTTGTAAACATAAACAAATTTAGAATTTAACACATTCACCACAATCAATAAAGTTGGGACTGAGCAAAATAAGACCAAAAAGTATATATAATATTTGAGTTCTTTACCAGTGGCATTGATGTCCTAGCATTTTTTGGGATTTACAAAAAGACATATTCTGTCATCAAGGCTATCTCCTGGGATGTCCATGGTTATTTCATCAAGTCAATGCCAGACCTCATTCTGCATGACCAAGTGCGTGTGCTTGACTGACCTGCCAGCAGTTCAGATCTGTCTTTGATTGAAAATGTATGGAGCGTCATGAAGAGGAGAGAAATTTCTTTGGCAGAACTGCAACAATTAGTCTCCTCAATTCCCAAATAACTAGATAGTGTAGATAAAAAAGAAAGGTGATGTAACAGTGATAAATGGGCCTCTATCCCAGTGTGTTCCAGGGGTCAGTGTTAAGTGTTCTTTTAACCAAATTTTAAAAGCTATCGACATCTCTTAGTTTCAGTATTTCTAACAAGAATGTTTTGCTCCATTTGACTAGAATCCATTATGTCTGGCCCTACCTGGCTACCGCCAAGGACCCTAGGTAGTCCAGAACGACCTGCAGCACAGATGTCACACACTGGATCAGCCTACTACAGACCACCCAAGAAGGGTCCATCTGACCAGCGGCCCAAATATGGTGTTTATGAACAAAATGGAGCAACAGGTGGACATGGTGTACCTACGAGGTACATGGCCACTGGACCCTCAGGTTAGATTGTCTTTTAGGCCCCAAAATGCAGACACAAACAATATGGAGAAAGCTTGACCGTAACATTAAGTTATCAAACCAGTGTTAATAAAGAAGAGAACTTCTTTTCAAAAACAGTTCTGTGCTGTTTGTTTTAATACTGGTGTTTCAGCCAAGCTTTTCCCCCACTCTCTTCTTAATTAGGCAAACAGCTTAGGGAAACACTGTAATGCACACAGTGTTTCAAACCTAAGCATTTGGATTTACAATGTAGTTAAACCAGAGGGAGTGTTTGGCAATTTAGTCACAGTTGTCTTCTAGCAAATAAGCCTCTTTCTCAGACTTTCGCCTTTTATTGTTTTTAGTTGAGTACCTCTTATTTGGAGTGTATTGGTCAAAATGTCTTATTCTGTCTGCAGATAGTCCTGAGAGTAAGGGGTTCATTTGGTTTTGCTCTTAATGAGTGATTTTTGGAGAATGATTCCTGTGCAATATGATTGAGGTCTCTTTTTTTTCTAAAAACAAACAAAAAAAGACATAAGTTGTTTTATGACTAAATAGAGAGTAGACTGAAAAAGAACATCTTATTACTTTGTTGGTTTTGAAATGTTTAATGCATACCTGTAAGTTTATTTGCATTTATAGACTGCATATTTGTATATGTGTGGTTATTTAGGTGGAAGCATGCATCACCAGCATCAGGATGACCATCCAGTGTCGTCGTCTTACCACCCAAATTCAGGAGAGCACTACTATCCCCCAGTTGATGGGCCCAAAGATAATCACCTCTCTTGGAGCCCACACATGGCAAGCTATGATCACCATGTGAGTCGAGTCTACCAAACATAGCTTCTCTAACCTAAAGAGTCATATGTGTAATGTATAACTATTTGAGGAAATACATTAATATGAAAACATACTGAATTAATAACCTCAATTTTTGTTAATTTTAATTATTTGGTAATGCCAGTGTAGTGATATTTGTGTGTAGGCATGGATATATAAACAAATTAATTGAAAGGTGCTGAGATGAGCAAGATCCAGATATTTCCATCTCACTTTATATTAAATCCTAGTCAGTTCAAGTTCTGGTCACTGAAAAACTAAAATTGGGCATTTCAGTTTATGTAATGCCAGGACTGTAAATTAGCGTAATAGTAAGATGAATTGTTAATGAAGTCATGTTTTGTTATTCTCGTATTCTCAGACTCGAGGCTCTGATAAGCACCTCACTAATATTGATGCGGAGATAGACTCTCTCACCTGCATGCTGGCTGATCTGGATAGCCACCCTCAGAATTCAAGCACACAGGTACAGTAGTTCCTCTGGCATCTCTTTCTTTAAGCATAAACCATGCTTTCATGCTTGACAATTCATTTTGACAGTTGTCAAAAGCTACAGTGTAGTGTGAGAGGGTTAGTCATTTAATATAAAGCATATTCTGTACCACAGCTGTTAGTTATTACAGTATTGTGATTGCAATTAAATGTAATTTTTGTAAGAACATAAAGCCCTCTCTGAAGCAAATGTAAATATGTAAAAACTTAGTATAATGCATTATACTTAAAAAAGCAATATTTAAAAAGAATATTTCAAGATTCTCGGCAATTGATTTTCCAGAGAAAATGCTTCTGAGGGTGTCACATAAGTTTGTCTTAATTTTCTCACCCACAGCTGTATGATAATGTGCCTTACAACAAGCTCCTCCCCACTGATCGCTACAAACCCTCTGGCCAGGCGGGGGTGCCGTCCCAGGCCAGACCCGCCATGGGCTACCCCCCTCATCCTCAGAGTCAGTATCATCAGTCTCCACCTTACTCCTCCACTCCACAGCCTGAATACACTTATCCGTCCCCTTCTTCCTCCACCCACAAACCATACCCCCAGCCAGTGCCTGCCTCCTACACCACCGCCTCTACTCCCACGGGCCCGCGATTTAGTGTGCAGGTCAAAACTGCACAGCCTGTTACCTACTCTCAGAGCGGGCGGCAGGCAGAGCAGGCCTACACTCCACCCCCTCCACGCCAGCACTCTTCTCGTCCCAGTCAACAAGACCGCCCGCATTACCCAGATGTAGCTGGACAGGGACAAGGCTGGTATCCACCACCGCCCCCTCCAGCCCAGGAGGCCCATGGTGATCCAGCAGCATATAAGGCAGGATCAGGTCAGATTCAAGCACCGATCAGGGTGCCAGGACCTCCAGGAAAAAAAGGACAAGAGCAGATGTCAGCATACCAGCCTAGCAAGGTAATTGTCCTGTGGCATATCGTCTGTAGACATATTGTCATATTTGCATTACTTTTTGCTACTTTAGATTTGAAGGGCTTGTGCCCCAAATATTCAACACAAACATGTCTTGGCTAATCGACTTAATTTGGGGTAGAAAGAAAAATGTGAATTTGATTTACTCCTGAACTTTCACTGTTCATTCTCAAATTGTCAAATTTACAAATTGTCACAACAGTCATTTTTTTCATATGTGAACTTTTTTCATTCAGTGTCTATATATTGTAACAAAAAACACTTGTATAAGGCCTGAGTCATTTTACACTAAAAAAGCTAAAGCTGCTAACAATAAATGAAAAGGATGATCTGCTCATTATGTAAGTGATCTGATGGTTGGTAGACACGGCCTTCTTTTACAGTTAGCTCCATTCGCATTTTTGGTCATTTGGTATTTTCTTAATTGCATGTAGTTTCTTAATTGCTCGGTCATCATAGGGTGGTATTTGTAGTACTGAGCTTAGAAACCCTGGCCTGAATTTAATTTAGGAGTCAGATCGTTGATGTATAAAAAGTGTTAACTATTTATTTATTTATTTATTTTAAACCATGTCTGCTATAAACAAAAAAGAATCTGATTTGACATCAACCTTCTAAATCAGGACTGTTTTGAGAATGCTAGCCCACACCGAAATGTGCCATGTGTAAGCTTACCGCTGATTTTGTCATGTTCTACAACAAGGGGCCAGTGCCAAGGCCAGAGGAGGAGTTGGATCGGCTCACTAAGAAGTTGGTGTATGATATGAATCATCCTCCCACAGAGGAATACTTTGGTATGTCTTTCACACACTTAAAAAAAAAAATGAAGTGTTGCTTTAGTCACGGACCTAAAGGGTAAAACTCATTTCCTGTAAACGTCATCATAACCTTCAGGTTTCTTCTTTTTCTCTTTCTACATATGTATGTATGTATGTCTGTGAATCTATCTCAGGCCGCTGTGCAAGATGTGGGGATAATGTTCTAGGTGATGGCAGTGGCTGTATTGCTATGGAACAGGTGTTCCATGTGGAGTGTTTTACATGCATCACTTGTCATGCTCGACTCAGAGGCCAGCCTTTCTATGCACTGGACAAAAAGAGCTACTGTGAGAGCTGTTACATTGTGAGTTTTATCTTAACTTCTCATTCTTCTGTATTATTTGTTTTTTTCCCTCTTCTCTGTTGTCATTGCAGTTCTCCATACCGGTTTGTAGGGGCGCACTTAAAGTCTATGATTAATTTAAAGGCACACTGGTGAAACCAGCTCCTGAAATATATATAAGCATATAGATTAAAAAAAAAAAAGTATATGATATATTAATTCTTACTTATTATATGGTTCTTTATTTCTTGTTTCTCTATGTCTTGTTTCTTCATCTGTAGAGTACACTGGAGCGTTGCTCGAAGTGTTCAAACCCAATCCTGGACCGCATCCTGCGGGCAATGGGTAAGGCCTACCATCCACGCTGCTTCACCTGTGTGGTATGTGGCTGCTGCCTGGATGGGGTGCCCTTCACCGTGGATGCCACATCCCAGATCCACTGCATCGAGGACTTCCACAGGTAACTTCACTAGTATTACATATCCACTCTGTGTTTTGCATGACCACTGTTTTAAATCATGACTGAAATATCTGGTAGGGAAAGGAGGTCAGACAGCTGACAGTTTAAAGTAGTTGGAAGAACTACTGAAGAACATGATTCCTTAAAAGACTTATATTTTATTTAATTAAATTAATCAGTTTAATTGATTCATTTCTTTATTTTTGTTTGGAATAGAGCTTAAACAAATTAATAGATATCTGTATTAAACATTGCTATGTAATGGTGTACACTATTCTGACTGCCACTCCGAGCATAATTCACAGTTCCCATGAATGATGCAGGTTAAACAGTAACAAGCAAGAAATTTACCAGCAGTGTTGTAACAGTAAGTAACCTTGATCTGTGTCTCAGACTTTGTATTTGAGACAATTGGGCCTTTAAAGTCATTTGAATTGAATGATTAAGAAGGTGGAACTCTAATAATTAGTAGAACATAGGAATAAAGTGGATAGAAATATTTAACAAAAGGCTCATGAAGCATGTTCTATAGGCATTATATAAATGTAACCTATTTTTTATGATTATTATTTGGTGTAATAAACAACATAAACTTGTTTGGATGCAGGAAGTTTGCCCCGCGATGCTCTGTGTGCGGCCAGCCTATAATGCCCGAGCCAGGCCAGGAGGAGACTGTGAGGATTGTGGCTCTGGACCGCAGTTTCCATGTCAACTGCTATGTGTGTGAGGTGAGGACACAAAACTACTAGTAAAGTCATCAGTGAGTTAAAATTTGGCAATGCTTGCTATTTTGAGGCAGTGGTGGCCTAGTGGTTAGGACACTGCCTTTGGGACCGGAAGGTCGCAGGTTCGAGTCCCAGCCCGGGCACT